>VDFB02022947.1:0-31262 GCA_007258455.2 Sequoia sempervirens | reverse complement strand
TGTGTAGTCTTTTGGGTCTTTCCCTCTACATGTTTCATGTTTATTGTTTTATCTTTAGCCAACCTGCAAATGTAATATTTTCTATTGTAGGACAATGTGTAAATTGTAATCAATGTAATATCATGTATAAATTATAAACCTAGTTGATCCAGGTCAATGAATGTGTGCGAAATGATGAAAATTGCATAAGTGATAGTGAATGATTTAACTCTTTCCTACTTGAGATAGTTAAGCTATCAAGAAAGATTGAATTTGGATTCTTAGATTAGTTAACTTAGGATAGTATGAGTTCCTAAGTTAATTTATCCAAGGTGGATTATGGGTTTTGTATGCTAATTAGGTTCACACTACTTGAGATAGGTAATTTTGTAAGCAAGGATAAGCTAATCTTGGAAAGTGATGTTTTATTTCAAGTTTTATATTTCGTAAAAAAAAATTGACTTAGGGATGAGTGTGGGATATTTTTTGGACTAAAGTTTGGATTCATGGTTGAAATAAACAAGTTTGAGTGTTGGTGTTGGACTAAGGTTGGACATATGATGGAACAAATGTTGAAATAAAAAAGGTTATATGTTGGGGTTGGAATAAGGTTAGATTAATGGTGGACTAATGATGGACTAAAGGTTGAACTTAAAAAGGTTGGATGTTGGAGTTGGAACAAGGTTGAATTAATGGTGGACTAAAGTGGGATCTAATGTTGGCTTAAGGTTAAAATTAATGTGAGATGTTGGGATCATATATTGGACTAATGTTAGATTAGTATTGAGTTAATATTATATGTGAAGGTTTGGATATGGGTAGAAATAAGGCTTGATAAATTTTTGGTGTGGGGGAAATAATGGGGTATACTTCGACTATGATTTCTATGGAATTAATAGGGTCTAAGGTTTTCATGTGGTTTATGGTTTTTTGGGGTATAATATGAGATGAAAAGGTTTGATTATATATATATTGAATGGTTGGGATGTGATTAGAATGAAGTTTGAATTTGAGAAAAATATACAAAAGGTGTCAAACCACAAAAGTACTAAAAAATAAAAGTGCCAAACCAAAAAAGAAATAATGTGAGATGTTGGGCTCACATGTTGGACTAATTTTGGATTAGGATTGAGTTAAGGTTATATGTGAATGTTTGGGTATGGGTAAAACTAAAGTTTGATAAAGTTTTGGTGTGGGGGAATAATGGGGTATACTTCAACTATGATTTCTAAGGAATGAACGGGGTCTAAGGTTTTAATGTGGTTTATGGTTTTGTGGGATATAATATGAGATTAAAAGGTTTTATTTTATATAGATCAAATGGTTGGGATTTGATTAGAATGAAGTTTGAATTTGGGAAAAATCTACAAAGTTATCAAACCACAAAAGAAATAATGTGAGATGTTGGGCTCATATGTTGGAATAATGTTGGATTAGGATTGAGTTAAGTTTATATGAGAATGTTTGGTTATGGGTAGAGCTAAGGTTTGATAAATTTTTGGTGTGGGGTAAATAATGGGGTATACTTTGACTATGATTTCAAAGGAATGAATGGGGTCTAAACTTTTAATGTGTTTTATGATTTTGTGGGGTATAATATGAGGTTAAAAGGTTTAATTTTATATATATTGGATGGTTGGGAGGTCATTAGAATGAAGTTTGAATTTTAGAAAAATCTACAAAGGTATCAAACCGAAAAAAATGTTGAACCACAAAAGAGCTAAACAATAAAAGTGTCTTACCAAAAAAGAACTAAAACATAGAGTAGAGTTGCTAAATTGTTAGGATGGGAGGGAATTTTGGATTTTGAATGGAGGTTATGTTTGAATTTTTAGACCAAGGGTCAAATTTGGGGGTGAATTTTGAGAAATTTTTGTGGATATAAGGTTTTATTATTTTCAGGATGTAAAGTTGATTTGGAATGTTTGATATGAGATGGAATATACGTTCAACCTTAGCGAGAGGTATAAAAACAAAGAATAATAAGCTCAATGGTTGAATTAAATTTTTGAGGGAAATTTGATTTGTAGGTAATCATTGGTTTATCACAAGAAAAAAATTCAAGAACTTGCACAATCATATAATTATTCAAGTAGGAGCGTCATATTTTTGTGGGCCCACAAATATACCATCTAATAATTGGTGGATAGATAGGGAATGCAAGGTCATGTACCACCTATGCACCCCTTACCTTGGAGGCCAAAGCCTTGCCAAAAGTAATCTCTATCTCCCCATCTTGAAAGTACATTGTGGGTAACTTCGCGGGCCTAACTAGTATCCAATGCACCACAAATGGGATGGAAAAAAGGTCTTAGTTAGCATATACAAGCTCTCTATGGGTATCCTCTAAATACCAAAATGGTATGTGAGGTCTAGATCCATGAATCAAAGACCATATACAATCATGGAACCTAAGCACAAGCAAAGCTCCCTTCATCTTGTCTCATTATGAATATGGGTGTGAAGGTCGTGCCAAACACAATAATGACTACCTTTTGGTAAAAATTTCATTCGTTGCACTTCATGTACTACACTATATTCATGTGGTTGGGGTTTTCTAATAGGGTGATAAAATCCCTAGGTAGCCCCCTAAAGAGAAAGTAATACTAGGTGTGTTTGATCATCCAAGATCATAGGAAGTGCAAGGGGAAGCATACACAAAAAATAGAACCCTTAGGTTCTAGTCTAAAACACAAAAGGAAGGAGTGTGTTTGTTCTTTTTTTAATCCCCAAGATGGAACAAAGTGCAAGGGGAGAGCATACACTCTACACACTTCCAAGACAAGACAAACAATTTTTTTCCCACTACTCTAATTTAGTGTAACTAAAAATAGTAGGGTAAAAATGACTTTAACAAGCATTAAACTTGCACAAAATGAATTAGTATTGTAGAAAATTGGTCTTGGATAGGCTTAAAAGCCTCAAAAATTTTTTAGAATAAAAAAAGGTGAATAACAATTGATGGAGTAGGGACTTGACACTATACATAGCACATGCATCAAACTATGAAGGTAAATATATGAAAACATAACAAAAAAGTAATAAAATAACTGGCTACAGCGGATACATCGGAGCTTCAAACATTTCTATAGGTTGAGGAGGCAAGGGGAGGGCGGTTTGCAAGTTGTCAAGGGTTGGTTTCTCGAGGGCCCATGGCAAAGCCGTGATAGCTTAGCCGCGGAGGGGTACGGCTCTGTAAGTTGTCAAGGGCTGGTTTCCCGAGGCCTACGCGGCAAGCATTACAGTGAGTCGCGGAGGGGGCCTTTCTTCCACCGTGGCCTTTCCTCGACGCGTAAGCCGCCCTACATCCCCTTTGCGTTTTTCCTCACTGCGGTTTCTTTGTGTGGTTTATGTGGTTTTATTTGCTTTCCGGCTCTCTTTTGGCTTGACCTCTAATCCGCGATTCCATGCAATCCCTTCCTATCTCCTCTTTAGTAAAGCAATTTAGCAATGAGTGTTTTGCTTCACCTCGATCCCCAAAAGGGTCTCTTACCTCAGTCCTCTCATGCAACCGCTAAGCATGTTTTACTTAAATTTAAGCAACTTTTACTGAGTGTTCCTATGCCAAAAATTGTACTATAAAGAAAAGATAATCTTAATCTTTTAAGTAGTCATGGGTTATGAATTGGAAAATAAGCCGGGAAAAAGGGGCTGGAAATAAGCAGCAACTGCATAATGTCAAATGTCACATGGCTCCACAAATTTCTTTCCCTCTTTTTTAATATTTGTTTTCATTTTTTCTTTTCAATTTTTAATTGCACAAATTATTATTAAATATTATAAATACAAAATTAAGTTGACTGCTTAAAAATAAGTAGCAAAATTAACTGTTTATGGGGCCACCAACTCCACAAATAATGCCAAAATAAGTTAAGCAGTGGCTGTTAGCCAAAATAAGCTAAGCAGTCGCATGGGGACGTGCCCTAACCCCATCGTGGAGGAGAAATCCTTTCGCAATGTGGTGGCCGAAGTTTATGGAATTATCTCTCCTTCTACAACATTTGGCCCTATCTTGTCCAACGAAATTGGAGGTTCTCATGACTCTGTAGGACATGAAGGTAAGTGTTTTGGCAGTCCCGATGAAGTTTGACTCAATCCTAATCCGGATATGAGTAAGGATCTTTTTAATGAAAATAACATATTAAAAGATATTGCAATTTTTTTAGCAGCAAATGATTCTAGTAAAATGCCTAAAAAAAAATATTGATAATTGGTTTATTAGTGTCTGGGAAAAAAAATTGGCATTAGAATCTCCTTCCATTGAATGGTGCAAAAAGGCTGGTTTTTTAATTTTCTTTCATAACCCTACAATGCAAGAAATTGTACCCAGTAAGCAATTTTGGAATGTTGGTAAATGTTCGTTTAGGGCTTAAGGTGGTCCCTAGAGGAAATTTATGAATAATTTTTACTCATAATAAAAAATGTCCCTCCGTTTGTCTGGAAATTCTTGCCAAACCTTCTTGTCCCTCTCGGAAGTGTTCTCCGGGTTGAAGACACTAAAATTTCTCTTCCTCACCTTGGTGCTAGGGTATTAATTACCCTCCTTCCTAGCGTTGCTATCCCTAAAAAGATTAAATTTTTGAATCAAGGCACTATAATTTACTGTGAGATTGAGATAATAGGTGTCTTGAACGTGTGTTTCCTGTGCAGGAGGGAAGGGCATTTTCGTAGGAACTGCCCTATCCGCAAAGGCAGGGGAAATTGAGATTGAGATAATAGGTGTCTTGAACGTGTGTTTCCTGTGCAGGAGGGAAGGGCATTTTCGTAGGAACTGCCCTATCCGCAAAGGCAGGGGAAATGGCGTGAGAAATGCTACAATTCCCTTCTTGAATTTGTCTAGCCATGTGAATACATACATATTAATATAAATATATACATACATACATACATACATACATACATACATATATACATATATATATTTCGATTATCAAAATCAAACACATATATGCACATACTCATCGATCGATGCATATACATGAAGTGTGTATATATATACATGTCACTTTTATCCAATCAATATTTGGAAAATTTATTTTGAGGAGAATTTTGCTCTAGTAGCAAGAACAAAAGAAATCAAAATGTATCTTTCTTTTTTAGCCCATAAGGACTTGAATATTTCAATTATCAAAATCAAACACATATATGCACATACTCATCGATCGATGTATATACATGAAGTGTGTATATATATACATGTCACTTTTATCCAATCAATATCTGGAAAATTTATTTTGAGGAGAATTTTGCTCTAGTAGCAAGAACAGAAGAAATCAAAATGTATCTTTCTTTTTTAGCCCATAAGGACTTGAAAGTATATCAAATGGATGTCAAATCAGGTTTCCTAAATGGAGATTTGGAAGAAGTTTGCATAGAGAAACCTAATGGATTCTGGTTATCAGAAGAACCAAACATGGTATGTAAACTCAAAAAGGCATTGTATGGTCTCAAGCAAGCTCCCAGGTCTTGGTATGCAAGGTTGGACAAGTACTTGCTTCAGTAAGGTTTTGAGAAAGGTACTGTAGATGGTAATCTTTGCTTCAAGATTGAGAATGAAAGAATATTGATAGTTGTTGCATATTTTGATGATATACTCTTTGGTGGAAATGATGAGATACACAAGAAGTTTGGTGAATAAATGTAGAATGAATTTGAAATTTCTATGATAGTGAGTTGTCCTTCTTTCTCAATCTTAAAATTGTTCAGCTAGATGATGCTATCTTCATTTCTGAAGCAAAGTATGTCAAGGATAGTAGGGTAAAAATGACTTTAACAAGCATTAAACTTGCACAAAATGAATTAGTATTGTAGAAAATTGGTCTTGGATAGGCTTAAAAGCCTCAAAAAAATTTTAGAATAAAAAAAGGTGAATAACAATTGATGGAGTAGGGACTTGACACTATACATAGCACATGCATCAAACTATGAAGGTAAATATATGAAAACATAACAAAAAAGTAATAAAATAATCATTAAGGTGATACATTTTGAGCTAAAACATTTTCATAGGTTGAGGAGGCAAGTGGGAGGGCGGTTTGCAAGTTGTCAAGGGTTGGCTTCTCGAGGGCCTACATGGCAAGCGTATAGCGAGTCATGGAGGGGTACGGTTTGCAAGTTGTCAAGGGTTGGCTTCCCGAGGGCCTACGTGGCAAGCATATAGTGAGTCGTGGAGGGGGGCCTTTTCTTCCTCCACCGTAGGTTTTCCTCGACGCGTGTAAGCGTCCTTACATCCCTTGTGTTTTTTCCTCACTCTGTGTTTCTTTGTGTGGTTTATGTGGTTTGTTGTTTTCTCTGTCTTCTTTTGGCTTGACCCTAATCCGCATTCCATGCAATCCCTCTCATTCCTCTTTTTAGTAAAGTAATTTAGCAATGAGTGTTTTTGCTTCACCTGATCCCAAAAGGGGTCTCTTGCCCCCTGTCCCCATGCAACTGCTTAAGCATGTTTTTTACTTAAATTTAAGCAGTTTAAGCCGCTGGAGTGTTCCCATGCCAAAAAAAATTATTACAGGAAAAAGATAATTCAGAATCTTTTTAAGTAGCTGTTGCTTATGAATTGAAAATAAGCTGGGGAAAAAAAGGGGGGCTGGAAATAAGCAGCAACTGCATAATGTCAAATGTCACATGGCTCCACAAATTTCTTTCCCTCTTTTTTAATATTTGTTTTCATTTTTTCTTTTCAATTTTTGGTCCCTAGAGGAAATTTATGAATAATTTACGCCGAAGGCGTATCCTACTATGAACTGCACCAAACCAAATTCTAAAATCGACGGCCGAAGCCATCCTGGAGACAACTCTCGGCACGCTGACCGTTCATCGTTTTTAAAAACGCCAGTCAACATCGAAGGCATTTGTCCTATATGAACTTTCGAAGTGCATCGTTTATCATGATTTTTCGGTTGTTTTTCCGTTGCCGTTTTTCCCTTCTCCGCGCATTTATTTACTCGCGTCATGGGAACCTAAAATTGCCCATCAATGGTTTGATCTAAACCTGCCGACTACTAAACGAATCTCAGTCGTTTATCATTTTTTGCCATTTTTCCGTTCCCTGTGAGCGCTGTTTCGTTTTCCGGTTCCGTCTTCTGTCGTTCATCGGCTATTTTTTAACTGACGCTATGTGGGAATGAACTTTTGAAGTGCATCGTTTATCGTGATTTTTCGGTTGTTTTTCCGTTGCCGTTTTTCCCTTCTCCGCGCATTTATTTACTCGCGTCATGGGAACCTAAAATTGCCCATCAATGGTTTGATCTAAACCTGCCGACTACTAAACGAATCTCAGTCGTTTATCATTTTTCGCCATTTTTCCGTTCCCTGTGAGCGCTGTTTCGTTTTCCGGTTCCGTCTTCTGTCGTTCATCGGCTGTTTTTTAACTGACGCTATGTGGGAAATATCTCATATTTTTCCGGAGGAAAGCGTAAATTTTATTCCGCGGCTCTCTCGTTTTTTGGTTTGTCCCGTCATAAACAAATGCAACGTATTCTCCCCGAAATCACTTTAGGGCGCCTTTATTATCCCGGTCAACACAAGGAAAAGGGATAATTGTATTTATCATCCTCGCTGTTATTGCGCTTTCTCCAACCTCAAAATAAGGTTTTTACTAGGGTTTCATCAGAGTATGTTTATTAAAATGAAAATTACTGCCAATATTCTAATAGTGAACGCATTTAGGTTCTTAAGAATTTATCTAATAATGTAATTAATATATTTAATTTATATTTATTATATTTAAATTAGTATAATTTTTTTTAAAAAGTAGTTAAAAAAATTGATTATATTTTGATTTAAAATTTAGCTTATTTTTTAGTTAATATAATATTTAATTTATACTTTGTTTTAGGTAAAATTTAATTTTTATATATATTTTTAATATAAAATTTGGTTTTAGGGAAATTCATTGCCAGTGCTCCATGGGGTCAGCAAGCCCTTTGAGAGAATAGAACAAAAGCGGCCAGAAATGCGTAGGCTGTTGGGTTTTGTTGTCAGCACTGGGGGTGAGTCCCTGCGTAGGAGAAAGGGGAAGAATGAGGGATTGAATTTGGAGGGTGTGGGAAGAAGCGGTGGATAAGAGAGGGTGCAGTTGGGGCTCATTTTCGGGAGTGGTGAGGATGGTGAGCGAAAGGCCTCAGGAGGCGAGAGAAAGGGAGAGATCCAAGAGAGGAATGAGGAATTGATCCGAATGTCCTTGTAAGCCGAACATTCCCTGATGTAGTGCCATTCTGTCTCAACCACTTCTTGAGTGCAATATCTACACCTTATGTCTACCCACTCCTCTTTAGGTATCATCCACCTTTCGGTCTCACATCTAAGCTGGTGCGAACTTGTTTTTATCTGAGCTATCAACATTTTTGCTTTCCATTTTATTTCCATTCTGATGTAGGTCTTTTGTGTATGGTCATTTGTTTTCGTTGCTGTCAAAATTTACTTATATTGGCGTACAATAAATGGAAAGCGAATGCACTGGAAGGATTCGTATATGGTAAAAAATGTGGCCTCATTCATGTTGAGTGGTTAACCATTAAATAATCCACGATGAATTTTAAGCGGCACTTCAACAAAATTAAACAAGGATTCATAATAGAGAATAATATTGATCCATTTCAAACAATATAACTATTCCAACCAAAAATTCGGCGTACCCAATTGCACACAAAAAGTGCAATAGCTAGTTTTTACTCATAATAAAAAATGTCCCTCCGTTTGTCTAGAAATTCTTGCCAAACCTTCTTGTCCCTCTCGGAAGTGTTCTCCGGGTTGAAGACACTAAAATTTCTCTTCCTCACCTTGGTGCTAGGGTATTAATTACCCTCCTTCCTAGCGTTGCTATCCCTAAAAAGATTAAATTTTTGAATCAAGGCACTATAATTTACTGTGAGATTGAGATAATAGGTGTCTTGAACGTGTGTTTCCTGTGCAGGAGGGAAGGGCATTTTCGTAGAACTGCCCTATCCTCAAAGGCAGGGGAAATGGCGTAAGAAATACTACAATTCCCTTCTTGAATTTGTCTAGCCATGTGAACCCTAGTGAGGTGGGTTCTGGAAATACTCAACCCCCAAACTACTCTCCAAGTCAGGAAGCGGTGGGTGGTGGAACCGAGAAGGAAACTCGCTCGAATGGGGATCTTACTCCTTTTGAGCATAGACCATCCCCTCTGTTGCACTGAGACTCTCAGTGTTTATGAAGTTGGAAGGGTGGAAAACCCTCCTCCCTCTTCCTCGTGTATAGAAGAAACAATTCATCATGATTCCACAAATGAGCTTGGACCTTCTATGGAAATGGAAGCCACTATCGGTTCACCAGGTAGCAATTTTGGGCAAGAGGTATCGGTTCCGCCACCTCCTCTTGGGTCGGTTGGTCGGAGTAAAGATAGCATCTCAGAGGCCATTGATCCAATTGTGGAACCCAATACAAATGTTCACTCTTACTTTAAGATGGGTAAGAAAAATGCTCAACAGTTGGCATTTGAAAAATTTCAGCATAATGTTACCCCAAGGAACAAAGGAAAAACAACCCTTAAAGAAACTTCTAATAATTTTTACCGTCCTTGGTAAGGAGTTTTTTTCCTATGAAATTGAGGAAGGTCTGGAGGACTCAAGCCTCATTAATAAGAATGTTGAATCTAAAGTTAAAAACATGATAAATGACTTTTAAGAATTTCAGAAAAAGCCTTAGAAGCCTACACAGGTTGATCACCCGGTCGCTATCTCAACAGGAGAAACTTAAAAAATCAGAAAAAGAAAACCAGAATTTGTAGATTAAAAACTACTGCCTTGTTCCAGATCAGAAGCAGAGTGATGGGCATGTGCAGGCTCCTGAGGGGGTGGCTAAAAGTTCTCAAGGAGTTGTTAATCTCTGTAATAAAGAGAAGAACATATGGGACTCTTCTCCAAATGATGTGACAATCCAAACCCCAAATGAGGTGGTCTCTAATAATGAAACCAATCCTAAGCTTGCAGCTAACATAAATAAGCAGGAAATATTGTTTAATTCCTCAATAGATAAAAGAAAAAAAAAGAAAAAGATAATGATGCCAATAACATTAATGCAAATAGGGAAAATGGTCCCCCAAGCAAGGAGGTAAAAAATGGTTGCTCCCAAGATCCTGTAGTTAACACTGATCTGGATCTGCCACTTGGCGACAAAGAAAAGGTTGCCCCCCAACCTAATACTGCCCAGCAAAACCTTGGCAATTCTGAAAAGGATAAAAACTATCCAGAAGGCATTGGGAATCCAAGTGATGCAAATGGCAAGAGAAAGAAAAGAGCCAAAGAATCTACATACCATCTCATAAAAAGGCTGGATAACTAGAGTAGTCTTCCTAAATGCTATACTAGCTTTAGGAAGCCAATGGACACATATTAATTCTCCTTTTTACATGGATTTAAGTTGTGTATCCTGGAATGTAAGGGGACTCGAGTCCCTAGACAGGAAATAGTTAAAGATAAGGAGGTGGTCGTCCTGCAAGAAGTAAAAGCTACTCTGTTTACCCTTGAAAGAAACTTGAAGGTAATATGGAGGGACTCAATAGACTTCGCAAAAAAGCATGAAAGAGGGAAAGGAGTAGTTATTTTGGTGACTAAGGCAATGGAAATTTTTTTGGTGGATAATGTCTCTTCCCCATCCCAGAGAGCCGTGTGGGTAATAATTGAAAAAGATGGAGCCAGATTTGGCATCTGCTCAATCTACGCCCCCAATGACTATAGGGATAGAGCAGTACTTTGGCAACGGTTCTTTGGTCTCCCAAACATCCTATGGATAGTGGGAGGGGACTTTAACATGGTGGAACACAAAGAAGATAAACATGGGGAAGTAAGCTGAAATGGAAGGGCAATGAGTTGTATTTCTGGTCAAAGATGAAGTATAAGCACCAACTAGTGGATGCATTGCTTGGGAACAAAAAAGAAAATAAAAGCATCTGGTATGTAACTCTCAGAAAGGGAACAACATAATCTACTGTAGATTTGACAGATTCTATGTTAATAAGAACTTCTTCTGTTTTAGTAAGAATGAGGAAGGCCAAATTGTTCAAGTCTATCCATATGACCACCAACCAATTCTTAAAAAAATAAGAATGAACTATAAGGTGGAAAACAACTCAGTTAAAGATGATTTATTCAAGCTAAATCTTTACTCTTAGAGAGATTAATAGATGGATGCTAAAAGGGCATCCAGCAAATTCATCGTCAACAATTCACCATACCGTGGAAAAATTCACCGCCATGACAAATTCACCACCAGCAATTCATCGCGGGGAAAATTAACCGCCATTAATATTTTTTAATATATATAATTTTCACCTCCTTACAATTTATTGACAATTTTATTTTTAATTATTGGTGTTTATTGCCCATAGTAATTTCTATTCATCTCAATAGTAATTATTGATTTATTGAGATACCCATTATTTTTTACCTGTTTATTTATTGAGATGATTTATTTTTGTGTTAAGTTTGGTTCATAGTAATTTCTATTCATCTCAATAGTAATTATTTTTTATGTTTATTTTGATATGAATGTTTTTAACATGATAATATATTAAATCAAATTATTCTTTTGCAATAAAAAAATCAAAGTTTTGGAAATATAGATTAAAAAATATTAATGGCGGTTAATTTTCCCCAAAGTGAATTGCTGGCGATGAATTTGTCATGGTGGTGAATTTTCCCACGGTGAATTGCTGACAATAAATTTTCCATCGATGAATTGTTGTCGGTGAATTTTCCTAGAGCCTGCTAAAAGATGTCTCAGCAAGGGAGAGGTGGGAACAAAATGTAAAAATCTGGAAGATAATCTTCTAAATGATTACAAAGAACAAATCCATGGACTCTAGACAAGAGGAACTACATATGAATAAAGAACTACAAAGAGTTGAGAACAATATTCAAAAGAGGTTTCCCTGATCAAGGATTCACTAAGGAGAGTCCAAACCAAAAAAGTTCAAGGGATGAGGGTCAGATCCAAAATGAACTGGCTAAATAATGGGGATAAAGGAACCAAATTATTTTTCAAATTATTGAGAAGCAAAGAGGTAAAAGAAAACATTGATAAGATTTGGTTAGATGATAATGCTATCATGGACTAGGAGAAAATCAAGAAATCCTTCCTAAGCTTCTACAAGAACCTATTCTCCTCATATGGTACCAATAGTGATACAACTAGAGCTAGAGAATAGTGTAGGTAAGTCATTCCCAAGAAGTTAACTAAAGAGCTTGTTATGAGCCTCGACAAAGAAATCACTATTGAGGAAATCAAGAATGCTATCTTGGCTCTAAATAATGATAAGTCACTTAGAGCCGATGGCCTCACAATAAAATTCTATAAACAAAACATCGAATGGGTGAGCAAAGACCTTTTACAGGTATACAAGGATGCTTCCCTCAATGGTTCTTTGGGTAAAGAAATTAATAAAGGCATTATTAAGCTCCTACCCAAAGAAGTGATAGAGAACTCATTAAGAATTGGAGGCCTATCACCTTACTTAATGTATCCTACAAGATTTTGGCTAAGGCTCTGACAAATAGATTGGTGAGTATTCTCCCAATATTCAT
This sequence comes from Sequoia sempervirens, assembly GCA_007258455.2. Classification (NCBI taxonomy): domain Eukaryota; kingdom Viridiplantae; phylum Streptophyta; class Pinopsida; order Cupressales; family Cupressaceae; genus Sequoia; species Sequoia sempervirens. Next base: position 18,741 of record VDFB02022947.1, on the reverse strand, counting down.
CAACATAACTTAGACTAGTTTCATAAAGGGCAAATATATTCTTGAAAATTTGATCACAAACTGGGAGGCCATGAATTGGGCCAAGATCTCAGACCAAAAGGCAACAATGCTGCTTTTAGACTTTGAAAAAGCATATGATAGAGTAGAATGGGACTTTCTACTCATATCACTGGAAGCATTTGGCTTCCCAAACAACTTCTATAACTAGGTCAAAATTCTCATGAAACATGCTAATGCCCCGGTTGAAATTAATGGCTCTCTAACTAACGAGTTCCTATTGGAAAGATCAATAAGGCAAGCAAGAAGGAAACAATGATGCTTTTAGACTTTGAAAAAGCATATGATAGAGTAGAATGGAACTTTTGACTCCTATCACTAGGAGCATTTGGCTTCCCAAACAGCTTCTGTAACTAGGTCAAAATTCTCATGAAAGATGCTAATGCTCAGGTTGAAATTAATGGCTCTCTAACTAATGAGTTCCTATTGGAAAGATCAATAAGGCAAGGATGTCCCCTTGCCCCTGCCCTATTTGTGATTACAGTTGAGGAAATCTTCTATCTACTAAGAGATTGCTCAACATCTCCCAGAGTCAAAGGAATCGCCCTTCCAAACAAAGATGGGCTCTTGAATTTGCATTTTGTAAATGATACAACCATCTTCCTAGAATTAGATGAAAAGAACATGGAGTCCCTTATGGAAAATTTAAGGATCTTTTTCCTTGCCTCAGGGGCCAAGATATCTAACTCTAATTCAATCATGTTGGTTTTGCAGGAGACCCACCCAAACTGGCTAGAAAAAATTGAGATACAGTGGGGTAGCCCAGAAAAACAAGTGAGATACTTGGGGATTCTTTATGCAGTTAATCCATGTTTGAAAAACATGTTTCAATGGATAAAAGGTAAAATTGAAAGTAAACTTGGAAAGTGGGATAAGCAATATCTTACCTTGGCAGGTAGGATGCAAGTTTGTCAAAATATCTTGGCATCTTACAGCCTATATTATTCCTTTGTGTGGCTCTTGAGTAGCTACCAAATTAATGAGATCCAAAAAAGGATTAAGACATTTATGTGGTCAAATGGAAAAGGAAAAGAGAAACAACACCCGGTTAAATGGGAATGGTGTTGTGTGGAGAAGGCAAGGGGGGGTTTGGGGTTGAAAGATCTAAGGTTGCATGGAATCACCCTTGCAGTCAAGTGGATTGTAAAATCCCTTCAGGGGGATAAACCTTGGAAGGTTCCCATAAGGAACAATATTCAATTGGTTGTCCCAGACAAGCCAAATCTTGGAAACTACTTCCCTTTAGTGACCTTGTGGCTAGTACCTTTTCAGTGTTGCCTGCAGGATCTCTAGTCTTCAAAAGCCTTTGGAGAGCTTTGGAAATGGTAAATAATAGAATTCTTAACAAAAAAAATTATTGATAATAATAATTGTATCCTAGATGAGAAATCCATTTGGTGGAATCTAAGGCATAAAGACAAGCCTCTAGCACTCATGCAAGGGTGCTCAACCAAGAGTTTGGGCAACTAGAGGCATTAGGTGCTTTAAAGACATCTTAACCAATGGTGAACTAAAAGATTGGGACACCCTAAGTAATGAATTTGATTTGCCCTCCTCTAATTGGAGAACCTACTCCATGATTAAAAAGTCTTGTGAGTCTCTTCAGCTGCCCATAAGGTGTAGCAGTAATTTGGACTATTTGAGCCATCTCAGCTGGGATGATGGCACCCCCCTCCATAAGTTAAATCCAAAAATTATTTATAAATCGTTAACTGACAATAATGCCATCTCTGTTTCTTTAAATTAGGTGTGGAACCTATCTCTGTGCAATAATTGTTGGCAATCTGTATTCATAAATAATTGGTCTAATTACCTTGAGCCAAAGAAAACATGCTTCAAGTGGCTTTTAATCTTACGGAAATTGCCTTATAAGATTAACCATGTTGATATTGATATATACAGTTTTTGTAGACAACCTGAAACAGTTAAGCACATTTTCTTTGATTGCTTATTCGCAAAAGAGGTTTGGAATATGTTTTTCTTTAGTTTTAATGGCTGGAATGGTAACATAAAATGGAAAGAATTTTTTCTTGGAAATGTTGATAATTTTTTTGGTTAGTACTTACGTATGAAATTCTATGGCTCATGGGAATGAGGAAAAACTTCAAGGGCTGAAAAGAACGCTTACTGAGTTTTATAAAAAACTCTTGTTTCACAAAATTGTTGTGCAGACCTAAGAACTACTATGGAGATTTCAAAGCATAAATTCATGAAATTCCTACAGGACGGAGGGGTGCCAGTGAATACAGGAGAAATAAAATACGGGCTCACCTAGGTTGTTGACAAAGACGCAAGTATTCACTTGATTAAATGCATGGGTGAACTGTTGAAAGACTACAACCAGAAAATGGAACAGAAAGCAAGAAAGGATAAACACTGCATTGAGGCTACAAGAAGAAAAAGATAAATACCTTGCATAAAATACATAAAATAGTAAAAAATCACAAAGGATGAGTGAGAAAACAAGTTTAAAAAGAGTTGTGAATAGTTAAGAACAAGTAGGCAATGTGAAAATGGCAGAGGTGACAATTTGGTGATGAAAGCATTGAAGTACAAAGAAATGGTGACAAAATAAAACTTGTGAATGAAAAATTAAAAAAAGGTTCAAAGGAGGATTAGTTTAAGGATGTGGGTCCCACCCAGTATGTCAAAATATGGAATGGAGAAAGACAAGATTATGAAATACAAAGAAATAAACACAAATGTAAGCTGCTTTTACCTTATTCTTCTTCACCATCTTGACTTGAGATAGATAAAGAAGAGTTGCACCTAATAATATCCTTGATTTTCTCTCAAATGTAGGATTGATTGAGTAGGATGAATGGTGTTGGTTCTCCAAATCACTAGCATAACATTAGCATGAAATTAGATGATGAAGTGGCCTCAAAGAGGGTCACTTTATAGATTTTTGGATAAGGGATTGGATGGCTTCGATTGATTTGAGAGATCAAGGCCTCACATTGATTGAAATACAAAGAAAAAAATAGAAATGTAAGCTACATTTACCTTATTCTTCTCCACCACCTTAGATTGAGCTAGATGAAGAAGATTTGGAACCAATACTCTCCTTGGTTTTCTCTTAAAGGTAGGATTAATTGAGTGAGATAAATGTAGTTGGCTCTCCAAAGCACTATCATAACAATAGCATGAAAGTAGATGATGAAATTGCCTCTTAGAGGTTCAATTTATATATTTTTGGATGAGGATTTGAGTGGCTTGGATTTCTTTGAGAGATCAAGGGTTCACATTGAGAGGATTCAGTTGATGAGAAGATGAAAATTTTTATCTTGGGAAGGAGGGATTTGAGTGGGATATGGATTTATAGGGAATGAATGTCCAATATTTTTTTATTTTAATCTAATGGACAAAAAATCACTTTTTCACACATGTGAGAATATTTTTGGGGAAGAGAGTGGATGCATAGGGAAGAATAAATTTGGCATGTGTTTTCTCACACATGTGTGAGAAGCCACATGTAGATGAAATATGGGACAAGTGATCTCTCACATATGTGTGAGAGATCACATGGGATAATGGGATTTGACATGTGGTCTCACACACGTGTAAGAGACCAAATGGGTTAATGGGATTTAATATGTGGTCTCTCCAACATGTGTGAGAGATCACATAAGGTAGTGTGAATGGCTATGATTTTTTAGGATAGAATGGAGGGCCAAGATTTTTTTGGAGGATTTTATGGGTAGATGGGCTAAGATGTGACTTGAGATTAAGTTAATTAATCTTATTTAATATTGTGTGAATGATTAGTTAGATTAATTAATTACGATTAAGAAGGTGCACAAATTAAGGAATTAAGTAAGTGTGGTTATTTATTTATTTATTTAAGTTTAAACCTTCGAAAGTGATTAATTGATTGCATAAAAGGTTCTATCTTATCTAATTAATGTTGGAAAATTATGAGATTAATTAATTAAATAGCAAACATAATTTAATTAATGTTAGAAGAATAATGGAGATAATTAATTAAATAAATCTATTTAATTAATTAGGGATATAATGATTGAGAATTAATTAAATTGATTGAAGGTAAAAATTTTAGGTTCCTATAGAGCATACTAGTCCAAGTGATCTTGTATTTTACTAAACATTTGAATCACTTAGCAACTGAGCACACTAGTAAAAGTGACTCATTGATTCTCATGATTTTTGGTGACAAAGTAAGCTAGAACCTGAATCATACATTCTCTTCTCATAATTCCTAGTGAAAAAGCAAGCTAGAACTAATATCATGTGTTTTTTTGTAGTAGCATTAGTTTATTATTTTTGAATCAAATGCTCTTCTTATTACATTTTTCTCACCCATATGCGATTTCCTATCTATTTGTTTCATTATATGTTATTTTTCTTTTCCATATACATTATTGTGATTTTTAAAGTATTTATTTTATAGGTTTTATGCTTTTTAATATCGTTGTGTTGTAGGTTGTATTTTCTAACTCTATTTGTGTTGTATTGTTTATTGTCTAACATTTGGTTTTACAGATTCTTGGCTAAGGGAAAGAGCTTCCTTGATTGAGAGTGTTGCATATCCTTTTAAATAATGTTACTTTTAGTAATTTTATTTTTAGTACTTTAGCAAAGCTTATCATTTAGTGAAATCAGCCCACTAAAGTGGGGGCAACATGTAATTTAAAAAATGTATACCATACAATTATCACATTATGTTTTAGTTTCAATTTAGTTTGGACATCCCTCATAACATGTTCTAGGATTATTTTAACTCAATATTTGCCTTTTAATAATTCACTAATTTGCTATTTTATACATCACATTCTAATATTTATCATTGATGTTGAGTTCTCTATCCAAGTTTAATTTTATCCAAGACACTAACATGACTTGTGGACTTCTAAATGACATGTTATTATGCCATGAGTTTTCAAAATTCAAACCATTGGCTTCCCATCTAGTTTCCTACTGTTACCTATCATAATGCCTATTTATTTGATTTTTTTTGTGTTTGAACAAGAATTTTTAGCTTCCTTATAGCCTCTTGTAAAAGTAGTTTTTGGAATTTCCAATAAATGCAACTTCCTTTATCTTCTTAGCTGCACTTTTCAAGTTTCATTTCCATTATTGAAGCTTCATGTGGGTAGATGTTGTTGGATTGTTAATTGAAATCCTTGAATTCCTGTTCTTCTACACTCTCTCTTTTTGGTGATATCTTTTAAACAAATTATTATGTATTTTATTGTTATATTGGATAGTAAAATTGTATGTAGTTGCTTTTTCTTTATCACTTATTTTTCTAATCAACAAGGTAGTGTTTGGCTCTTCTTTACGTTGGTAAGTATCTACATTTCTACTTGTTGATACTCTTTATCTCTCATTCAGGCTTATTGTTATTGACATAAATCTTAGGTGACCATCACTACCTCTTTTTTAATCACATGCACACTAGGGTGTTTATCTCCGTAGATCATGATATAACATTCATATATAAATATTATCATTGTTGTTTTCAAATTCTAGACACATAGGTTTTGATAATACACCCCCTCCACTTTATCCTCATTTCAATTATATTTGAAGGTCAAAAGACAAAATTAGGGTTTTGATTTGAAGGCAATCTCCTAAGTAGTCACCTCCTTTCGCTCTATCTTAGCTTACACATATTAAAAATCTCTTGAGCATATAGAGGTTTTGTGTCTCCTCTCTTTCCATTTATTTTCTCATTAGATCTTGTTTAAAATTGTTGATTTTAATTAATTTATGTCTTCTTGTGTGTTTTTAGTGTATTTGGTATTTTTTTGTTGTATTTATTTCCCTATATGTAGACCCATAAGATTTTTTACAAAAAAATGGAGCTTTGCATTAGATACAAATGACAACATGTAGGTTGGATGATATCACATATCAAAATACAGCACATCATGTTGGCATATTGGTTAATGAGCTACTTCATTTTATTTTAGTGTCCCTCTTCCTCTATTGTTTCCATTTTTTCTATGCATTTTCAATTCCAATACATCTATACTTTGTTATTTCTCCTTTTCCTTGATTTTATTTCCTAACTTGTTAATTATAATGTAAATTAAACATGGTTAAATTTTTATATAACAAAGGGATAAACACTTTTGATGCTTTTTTAATATTATTCATTTGATTATTTAATGATATGATAATGTGTAAGTGCTTTAGGATGACCCCTTTAAATAAATAACCCTAGTTGCATAATTTTTATTTTTTTAGGTGATGTGAATGGGTATCTATCTCAAATACTTGGAATGTTAACCTTAGCATATGATAAATCAAAATTTGAGAGTTGGGGATGTGATTACACTAATAATGTTGTATAGTTTGGCAAGATCATTATTGTAATCTTGTATAAGATGATTAAACTAATTGGAGTTGGGTAAGAAAGGTTTTGAATAGAGAAACATAACATGTTTGAGTTATCGAAAGGGTCTTGAGTTAGTGAATGCTCCAAAATAGTCAAATTAAGTGTTAGGCTATACAATTTTCTACTCTAAATTTTTCCCCATTTGGTGTGTGTGAAAAACAATATGTGTATATGTATGCAAAATGATGAATATATAGAAGAATATGCCTTGATAAAAATAATATCAATTTTAGATCTAGATATTTTGAACTACTAAAGAAAGTGCGCCACTTGAAAGGTTATTTTCAAAACTAAAAATAGGATTATTAGATAATAAGCCCCTTGAATTGTGTGTACTATGAATAAGTGCACATAACTCAAGGAGAGGAAAATTCAAGTAGCTAGATCAAAGTAGGAGATGTAAATTTGAAATTGTAATTTTCAAAATTGTATGAAAAATGATCATAAGTATGGAATGTAAGACTAAACTATATAGAATGTATGCCTAAATTGTATTCACATATTTAGGTGACTAATATGTTGGAAAGTGTGATGACAAAATGCCTCCATTATTTTTATCCTAGGAAGAGAAAATATGAGCATGTAAAACACAGAAACCAACAAAAATATCAAGTGAAATCATATAACATAGAAAATCATAGCATGTTATAATGAAAATAATGTGAAATACTCCATAATGTTGGTTACGTATCAATATTAGAAAGGCCTAAAAAATTTAGTGGAATAAGAAATATATGCCCCCATTGGAGTATCTCCTAAGATGCTATGGGTGCACATGTTATGATGGTGGTGGATCACGATCATAAATTTTCTTTATTAATAAAATTTATGTATAAAGATGGAGCCTTTGATGTTGTTTCTTGCATTGCATGCACAAGTATTTTGAAGATGTTTCTATGGATGTTTCACTACCATTACATTGATTATGTTCATGAGAATGCCTATCTAAAATTTGATAGTTTGAAACTCTTGTCTCATATCATTTTTTTTGCATACCTTTATTTATAAAGCAATTTTAATTGGAGCACATAGGTAAACCATCATACCATCACATATTATGCCATTAATGATATTTTTTTATATTTTTATTTTCTCATATTGTTTGATATCTTCATATGATATTGTCATGTAATGAGCTAGATTATTCCTTGGAATTGTGATGCTCTTCATGACTAGGATTAGAAGGATCCTTCTTATCATATTGATGCATTGTAAGTCAATTTACTTTGCCTTCAATGTTCTCAACTTTTAGGTCATATGTTTATCAATAAGATGTTGAATATTGTGCATTAGTGCAATACACCTACCCATAGTGTGTCAAAGAGTCCTATGGTAATCACAAAATTATGTAGCCTTAAAATTAAATGAGACATATTTGGACATATCAGTTGGTTTAATGGGAGGTAGAGTGAGGATTTGTTTTTTGTAAATTTTGTTTTAACACTATATGGAGGATGCACCAAACTAGTGAAGTCTCTATATGCCTTTGGTTTTTATTACACCTCTTTCTCATGAGATGCAGTGTATATAATTTAACATAATATGTAATCTCATGTGGGATAGGGTGATAAGTATAAGGGATGAAATGATAATCATGCTTAGTATGGTCTCAAAAATATGGTGTCTAATGTTCATTAGGAGATTCGCTATGAGAATATTAAGATACTATATCAACACCCATAAGACTTCCTAATAAATGACCACTAGAGGTTAGAAAAGTAGAACCATGGAAGAACATAATCTAATCCATGTGAGTAAAATAATCTATACAAGCACAAGATAAAGCATGGAATTATATAAAATAAGCATGTGTAACATAAATCATGGTAACTCTCTATTTTCAAAGTACTTTCAAATGCATCTAATAGATAATCATCATCATACACATGGGTGATCCCACAATACTGGTTTACAATTTTTGGTCAAATTGGATAGGAAATTGAATTTTTTTAACTAAATCTTCACTTTCGGGCACCTATAGCGACTAAACTGCGAGGAATTTGAAGATGGTGCAAACTAGTGATTTGTGACATTTTGTCTATAGATTCTAAATAATTTTTTTTCAATTTTTTTGGAATCATATTGCACTTCTTTTTCCATCTTCAAAAACTAGTTTTTAATAGTAAACACCATTTTTATTTAAGAGTGGCATCATTGGCTAACACATAACTTTTTTTCTATGAAGGATAAAATTCTATTTTTTTCAAATTTATATTCGTAACTGTGATATCTAGAGCATGGAATTGGTTTCATAGCATTTCATTGAATTTTTTTTCTTAATTAAGTTTTAAAGTCAAACCTTTTACAATTTAGACATGATTCACTAGCTAAATCATAACTTTTTTTGTATGTATCGAAATTCAATTTTTTTTTGTCAGATCAAGGACATCAGTATCTAGTGCACTAATATTTTTCAATTTTTTTTTGATAATTTGCTATTTTTCCACGTGCTAAACAGAGAACTTGATTTTTGGTGAAAAACCTATGTTTAATCAAACTAAAAAATAAAATACATAATAAAACTAAAACATATTAAAATTATATTCGATGGATAGCTCATTTTGAGGACTACCATCATCCAGTTGGGTCTGTGAAGACTCCTCCATTTTCATCCTCAACCTGAGCTTTGAAGGGCAAAATTTTGTAGAAATTTGGTGCAAGAGGGGGAGAATGGGGAAAAAGGGGGGTTCAAGTTGAGCGAACCCCCCTTGAACTTTCAAATGAATGGGGGTTCGCTCGAAGGGGGGTTCGAGCGAAGCCACCTTTTTACAAAATTTCTCTTTGTTTTTTATTCCAAGAAACATGAAAAATGAGGGACCCAACATTTAATAGGGTTTGCTCGAAGGGGATTCTAGCAAACCCTTATTGGGTTCATTTGGACCCTAAGTTCGTTCGAACCCCCCAAAACCCAAAATTTTCTTCATGGGGGTGTTTTTTGCAATTTTTCTTCCTCAACAGAATTGTAAAAGAGTTTTGTGGGATCACCCATGTCCTAATAATATAAAGAGAAAAATATATAACATGCAATTTTGCATATTAAATTCCCCTAAATATATCAAGAAAAATTTGTTCGTAACATTCACATTAACAACAACCATACTATCATAAGACATAAAAACACATATCATTTGATTTTGTTTGTTTATTTGAATTTGTGGTTCAAGCTTTGATTATGGTTTTGGTGACTATATGGCTTAGGATTTCATCTCCAAATATGAGATCCTATCATTATCTTATATGGTTTTGGATTAAGCCCTAAATTTATACTCCCTTTTGAACAAAATCTAGATTAATAAACACAAATTTCAGAAAATAGAAAATGACCCACATTGATAAACCTCACAACACTTTATTTTTAAGATGGAAAAGGACAACTCTCTTTAGGGCAATTACTTTATCTTACTTTTTTGTACAAGCATTTAAATTAATAGTTGCTATCATTTACAAGAGTACACAATGTGAGCTATGAAATAGTCCAAACTTGCAGAGGTATTTATTCAACATGTTTTACCTTATTTGATAGGAATCTAATCTCACCCTTTTGTGTTTGGTCTTTCCTATCATTTTCTTAGTGGTAGAGTCAAATTCTTCAATGTTCTATAGATAATTTCTTATATTGTTTTATCAAATTATAGATTAAATATGTACTTTCTATGTTATTTTAAATTTAATATTAATTTACAATGTATGTTGGAGTTATTTCTTATGGCTAATTTTTAAACAAGTTGTTGAAACCCTCAAAAAATATTTTCATTGTTTCATCCCTTGTCATGTAGGTTTGAGTATATGAATTTTATGACGAACTGTATCTAGCTTTGCAAATAGAAGGTTCATGGTTGAAGCTTTGGATACACTATTCATCCTTTTCTAGGAATGTATGGGTATATGGGTTTTATAAAGAAATGCATCTAGCTTTAAAGCTTTGCATATACTTTTAATCCCTTGTCATGTAGATTTGAGTATAAGGGTATTACGAAAAAGTGTATCTAGCTTTATAAATAGAAGGTTCATAATTAAAGATTTGCATTTATGTTTTAGCCTCCAGAGTTTCCCTCTTAAGCTTAATAAAGTTGACTTGATAAATTGTTAAGGCTTTTCTTAGTGTTCTAAGAATAGGAAAATTTTAGTGGATAAATTTTACCAATTTAAAATTTTAGTTAATTTAAAAAATATATTTATAGCATTTAAAAAAGAATATTCCTCTACATTTCTTTAGAACTATACTTTTCCAAATCCAACAACTTTATGTTTATAACAAATAGATTCTTACAAAATTTGATTGATTTTTAATATTATAACCAAATTTGACAAACCAATAAATCATTATTGAAATTTTTCATAAAGAATTCTACACATATGTGTTTTGCACAAATTTCCCTACCTAAGAAAAGACAATCCTTTCGAAAAGCTCTACAACAACCACCAAATTAACCCTATCTCCTTTCCTCTCCATCATCATTATTTCCAAAATCCTCAGCATGTTCTTAGAAGCCCCAACATCATAATGAGTCAGTCACTCTTCAATAAAGTTAGTTGATACTTGTCTTCTTTATTGATTACACTATATACCTTTCAAAAAAGCAAATACACATTTATGATTTCAGCTCAATAACATTCAGTTTCAATACATACGAACAATAAGAATTACAAAGAAGCTCATGCCAAGCTCGACTAACAAAAAGTTCAAGAGCATCTAAAAGAAATAAAGATAAATGATCATTGAATTCAAAGCAAAACTCAAAATTTGACAAAAGAATCCTTCAAAAACTGAAAAGAAAATATATACTTAAAAACATATTGAAAATATAATACATTCATCGTTTAATTGTAAAGTATATTCTATATATTTCCCAAATTTACATTTCTAATTTGAAAATAAAAAATAGACTTCCACCTTCATTTATTATATAATTTCTACAAATAAAACCCCACATAAAACTAAACATCAACTTTGCTACCATCACAACCATTGCAACCCAAACTGAGTTAATTTTTCTGTGCCAGCCAAAACTCTGTAATTCCCTCATTTATATTGACTTTACAGAATGCTGAAGATCTTCCAATCAGACAGAGAAATCTCCAGTGAAAAAAAAGCAGCAAAGTCAAGATCTTTCAACACAAAATGTTGGTGAAGAAAATGTCTCTGATTGGGTGGCCAGTTGTACAGAAATGTGGTTCTAGAATCTCATTTTTACCAGCTTAACAAAACCAAAAAATATAAATTAAACATTAGAGTTGAAGAGCTTAACAAAACCAAAAAATATAAATTAAACATTAGAGTTGAACAAGCTTACAAGAATCTAAGAGATTAGAGATAATAATGGAGAAATGGAGGACCCATTGAATACTTTATGCTCAGTTGATGACTGTAACTTTCCCTCATAAGTACAGTTAGTTTATAATTGAGTGGAAAACATTCCAGTAGAACAGTACATGTTGAAAATGGAGATTGAGCACTGAATATCTAGGAAAAGAAAAAGTAGATCAACCACTAAATATTTAGTAAAAGATCTTGTTGATTGGTGCATAAAATATTGTTATCTTTAGCTCTTTCTACTTCAACTTTAGCTGATTTTACAGCATACCAACTGTTGAAGCTTTTTATATGGGTACGGTTATGAAAAATCAAGTCATATATATTTTTTAAAGTGGAAAATGCATCTCTGAATTCATTGAATTGGGAGATCTGATTGAGTTCATTGAATTTGGAACATCAAGTCATATTTTTCTACAGCTAAAGGATAATTGCAATTATGTATCTACATACATTTCTATAGTCAAATTAAGCTTGCATTTAAAATTATATATATGTTTTTGAATTGTGGATGTTTTTTTTTATGTGTGTGAAAAGAAAGATGTTGAACAATCAATTCAATCATGTCATGTGGAAGTATAAGCTCTCTTCTAAGAAAATTTAGATAATAAGGAAATATTGAAATAGATGTATGTATTAAGAAAAATAATTATTACGATTTACAAATTTTTTAATAATTTTTTTTCATAATTATGAATGTAAAATAATGCAAATTTTAAGTCTGTCAATATCAACTATATAATTGTAGACTAATGTATGAATGTATTATTTATATGTAGTACAACAAAGTCTTTCATTTAAGACAAACCCAACAAAGTAATACACAATGATGGTGTTGAAAAACAAACTAATGAAGAAAATTACTCTAATTTTGATTTTGAATATGTTGACTATGAAGGGAGAGAGAAAAAATGAAGATTAGTTGGATGACCCAAACTTTGAGATGCCTCTCGAAAGTGATGGAGCATGATTAATAAGTAATTTAATCTAGTCTATTTTTCTCACGTATTTTTTTTTCAAGTTTGTATTCAAATTGTTTTTATAATATATTTTCTTCTATTTTTTTTATGATATTTTTTTGATGATTTGGCAACTATCTATATTAATATAAATAAAGATAAGGATACATATTCACAAAAAAAGGTGGGTGGTAAGAAGGCACACCACGAGAGTCACATGGGCAAAGCCCAGAAAATTAAAAAACCAGAATCACTTGGGCCTAGCCCAGAAGTCCATAAACATTACAATTATCAAATAAAATGACCATCAAGCGGCCAGAGTAGTGCCACCAGAGCCAGTACAATTATAAAATAAAATGGCCATCAAGCGGCCAGAGTAGTGCCACTAGAGCTAGGAGGGTCTCTGTCATCCATGTGTTTCCCCCATACATCAGTGGTGTTTGGAGTGACGTCAGGAGGAGGACCCCAACCATCGTCAACATCTTTTTCTTTCTCATTATCTTTATCCTCGCACCGGGGCGAGATTGCAAGCACTAGATGCAAATTTTTTTTGCCAAAATATGGCCAACTAGAGCCAATAGCAAGAGTGTCATCAGAGGGCCACCCGAAACGGCTACCGCTGCTCCCCACAACTCCTCCAAAGGGCCACCCTTGGCCAACCCGCGGAGGAGGAGAACGAGTCCGTGAAGGAGGGCGGGAACCACACCGAAGAGGAAGCTGAGAGCGGGGGCGAGTAGAGCCACTCCACTACCGACCCCAAGAGAGCGACCAGTCGTGTGAGGAAGTGGGCGAAGCAAACACCTAAGCAACAGTATATGGGGCATTGCCCCAATGATCCAAAAGCACTTGAAGGTGAGCCACCTCAAGTGCAACCTTGTTGGCCTGAACCTAAATTTGTAAGAGCACATTAGAGCAAATAATAGCTTTAGAATACAAAGAAACATTTTTATCCATTTGTGTGTTAGCAAATATGCAAGCATTTCTATCTTTCCAGATATTGAAGAGGATTTCCACCTTGAAAGTGTGCCAAAGCTGGGTATATTTAGCTAGAAGTATGGTATTTTTGATTAATGGTTATTAATAATATCTCATAAGATTTTATAATTAAATAAATTTGGAAGAGTTAATGATAAAATTGTATGACTTCTCCTTGTTACACTATGAAAGTAAGCCCAAATTAAAAGGACATTTAAAAGATATGAATGAACACCATCACAATGGGCTCCTTTTTATACAAAGTCATAATCTAGGTAATGAGGTTATAAGAAAATATATAAAAAAAAGGTAAAGTTTCTTGGAGAAAGATAGGTGGGAAGAGAACAATTGAGTGACACGTGAAAATTGTAGAGTCTATAGACATAGGTTATTTTAAAAAATCTACACTAAAGAAGACACAAAGAATCTATCATTACTTAGCCAATAGACAAAATAAAAATTATTTATTCTCCTTGATGAATATGATCAACCAAAACATATGGAAAAATGGACACAATAATTACTCAAGAAAGAATATAATACAAAATTTTAATTTCACAAAAATTATATCTTATCATACTAAATTTTTGAGAACAAGAGCTTATATCAAAAAGGTTCTTGAGGTATTTGCGAAATCCTACATTTATTAAATTATATTTCAAGATTATTTTGTGAAGATGAAAAAGATTTATGAGATCATTTATCATGTCATTATTATATAAGAAAAATAAAGAAGAATAGGTATGTGATGGTGCAAGTAGAAAATAATTTAATAATGCTGCAAATAGTCAAGATGTTTGTGATGTCATAAATGAAGAAGAGGTATGACGAAAAAAATGAAGAGGTTTGTAATGCTAGCATGGGAAAAAATCATGCAACCTATCTAGGAATTAAATGTCATGACCACATTTTGGAAGATGACTATGTTGCTATTGTAATAGAATATGCCCTTATAGCCAATGCTTCATTATAATTTCTACATATGGGGGTTCGAATTATTGGTGAATCAAAGAAGACATTTTGCATCTAGTTTAAAAACTACCTGAAATTAATTAATAGGAAATAGGGTGTAGATAAGAAAAAAATAGGGTGTAGATAAGAAAAAAGTGCATTCATTGGTAGTTTAATGTATATTAGTAATTTTTGGTCTCAATTACTTACTTCCCACTCATATATATATATATAGTAATCTCATTTTTGTAATGCATGTAAATAAAAATTTAAGTTAAACATAGTAATGATGTAAAGGAGGTAAAAAAAATAGTCTTAATTACATCTCCCTGTCATAAATACAATAATTTATCATTCTTGTAACACTTGTAGACAATAGATAAATTTTAGCATACTAATGATTCTAATGAGGTAAAAAAATAGAAATAAATATTTTTTTGTTATAAGAATTTAATAAATAACTCATTTTTTAACTCACCTACCTTTTGTAATAGATGATGCAAAGGTATGACCAAGTGTTATTTATTTTTGATACTATGCTCTATATCATACTTATGTTGATTCTCTCCATTATTTGGTAAGACAAAAAAATGCTAGATTATATTGATCTCTAATTCTACTAATGGGTTTTAAAATATAATGAAAACCTTGTGGTAATTTATTACAACGATGTAAATTATAATTTAGTTATATAAATTATTTCTTTTGTACCAACATAAGGGCCATAGGGAACCCATTCTAAACAACAAAAATATTTTCAATGAAAGATATCAAAAGCTATTAAGAGTGGTGTTACTACAAAAACCTATATAGAATTTAATTACATTAAAAGAAATACAAAGATAAAGGTTGGATGAAATCAATACTTTCCATAGTTTTTACCAAATGTTTCAACAAAAACTTTGAAATATAGTCATTGTTGTCTATATGATTATTTATTATATAATTATTACCATTCATGAAAGGATCATATATCTAATATTATTATATATACACATTTTTTTTAGGATGGTGTGATATTTAACTCTGATCCTAATGTATAATGTTGAATCTCCAACATCTTTGGGGTTGGGATTGGGTGTTATTTACCTTGCAAATCCTAGGAAAGTTATAATAGTTTTATTTAAGGTTGTCAATAAATAATGAAAGGAAATCCAAGTGTAGAAACACTTCCCTAATGCAAATCAATCGGGAGAGGGTTGCAAAACTTTGTTTCAAATCCTTTAAAATTTTACAGTTAACATTCAAGATTGCACATTCATTTAGTTATTTTCATATTTAAACATATAAACCACAACACAAATTTTACGTGGGAAAACCCTTTCAAGAAAAAAAACCCACACACCAAAGTATAGATCAATTGTATATTGTAATAAATTATTACAATACAATATTCAGAGTCTATGCTCTTATAGGTGTTAATTCACTATGATACAAGTTCTAGAGTGAATCCGATAGCATAACGACATACATATATTACAATCTATCAACATACAAAAAATGCACTAAGGAATCAATATATACTTCTCATACATGGTGTCCAACATTTCCATGTGTCAATCCTTTAGTCTCTGCATGCATGCACTAAAACTAGCAACATGCACAAGTCCCAAGTGACCCAATTAGCAACTTGTCAAACATGCACATACATGAACCAACATGCAACAACATGCAAGCACATGTAAGGTTTGTAACTCCAAAAATCAAGCAACCTCACATGCTAGGTGTCCCATAGAGAAAACCAACTCAATTGCCAAATTAGAACTCACCCAAGGCTCCTTGTCACTCTAAGAGACAACTCAATCTCCATTTAGCAAATTTTGCCTTCAAGCTTCAGTAAACAAGTAAAACTTATGCCAAATGGCATCATGATGCTCATCCTAGAGGTTTGCATAATTCTCAATGCTCAAGTGAGTGCCCAAGTGACAAGTGTCATATTCCCTTGCTTTCGCTTTTCTGAAGAGATAAACACTCACACAAGTGGACCCTGCCAATGCTTGCTTCCAAAATACACTACCACATGTCAATATAGTCCCTTGCTCATTGTTTGCATAGGAAATAGTCCCTTCTTAGTGATGATATCTCATACATCTACTAGGAAGTGTAACCTTTTCAACCAAACAATGGCCTTCTTAATCCATGTGACATGTCTCCTTTGTGGTGATATTAGACTTAATGTCCCATGAGAGTGTGATGTTTCTTGGCATATGATGTTTCTCTTGGTGATAACGCTATGGCTAGTATTCCCTATGGTGTGATTTTTCATTCCTTGATTAGTCCTCTCTTGGTCTAGTGATATCATTTGTGATGTTCCCTAAGATGTGACCTTCATGTATTAAGTAAAGCCCCTTTGAGTGTTACCTTTTTTGGTGATGCTATTTAAACATCTTGTGACATTAATCCTTATCATATTCGTCCCTTGTAATGTTAAAATTTTTCATATTCATCCCACATGATGTTGAACCTTGGCATTTTTTCTTCACTTTGTTCATAGGATTTGAACTTAGTGTAGTGTTGACATAGTACATTGATCATTTGTGGCACCTTATCAAGGTTATCATGGAGTATAACTCTTGGTATGGTTGTTATCACCACACCTTTTAGACCTAGTGTGTGTTTCTCCTTTTTTTCCACCTTGTTATGGGCACACCTTGTAGACCTAGTTTGTGTCTCTCATTTTACCTTATCTTGGGGGCTCACCTAGTGAATATAGGACTTCACTAGCTCATGTTTCTTCCAGTTTATGATTCACCTATAAAATATCAAACTTTACTATGGTGTGAGTCATGGACACCCTTTTTTAACATGACCACCTAGAATAATACAACTTGCTTTCCAGTGGAGCCATGTGTTCATAAGTGATTTTTCATCCTTGTGAGAGAATCATTTTATTTATACAACACATTCAATGGATGACATATGGTATTTGAGATAATTTAAGACCGAGGTCTCTTTTCCTTAATGACTCGAATATTTTAGTATTAACCTTGGTTTGGTTGCATGTGTCTTTTTATATATGTCTTCTTCATATTTACATCATGTTTGTGTCCATTTCTTCACCATCTTCATGTTCCATCATGCCATGTGTTTTTATCTTGTATGATTCATGTTTTTCAACATGTATGTTTGTGTATCTTGTATTGTTGCATACCATACATGTGTGTGTATGTGTATTCCTTTATGCTCATGTTGGTTTGACATGGGATCTTAGATCTTAGGGGATTGATCACCTCCCTTGATCCTTAGTCATCCTATCTCTCCATTTGTACAATTGGACCATTCTTGACATATATTTCTCTACTTTAGTGTGAATTTGGGTATAAATTCATACTATCACTAAAGTGGGGGCTAAATGTAGCGTAAAAAATTGTATACCTTAACAATTTCACATTATGTTTTATCCCCCTAATTTATTGGACTTAATTAAGCTTCTGATTTTCCAAATTATGCATTTCAAAGCCTAATTTTTACCGTTTCCCAAAGGAGGATAAGCATTGAAAAAATACATCCAATCATTAATTTGTCCTTGACTTTGAGCGTCCTAGAAATTTTTTCTAGGACCCATTCGCCCATGGGCGAATGGGTCCCCCTCCTTAGCCAGGACCCAAATTTAAATATGTTGCTAGAGGCATTTTAATATCCAAAATTCAAATATGAAGTGTCAACTTTTGGAATCTATTTTTTGGGAAATTGGATAAACATCTATAAATACCTAGTTATTGCATCATTTGAGATCTATCTTGCAAGAGGTGAACATTAAGAGCATTCAAGATCAAGTCAAGAGTAGCATTATTAGAGTTTCATTACAACAATTCAAGATCTAAGCATCATGTCAAAGTGTTTGTGAGTTTATGTTATCATGTTGTCATTATTTTGTGAAGGCTAACCTTTGTTGTAGGTCTCCAAAGCATCCAAGAATTCAAACAAAACAAGATCCAAATCCTTGAGGTGATGTGTGTGACTTCAGTCCTTCAAGGAAGCCATTGAAGGGTGGTGAGTTGCAACATTTTATGGTTTCATCATTCCTTCCTTTCAATTATCCATTTATCATCAAAATTTCCATTGTGGAAGTGGAAACACTTACACGAGGTTTGACTAAGGAAAGTCCCTAAAATGTCCCA
>VDFB02022946.1:0-42907 GCA_007258455.2 Sequoia sempervirens | reverse complement strand
GTTCAACTTTATCTCCAATGGCAAGTGCTTTGGAGACATGTCGCCAGCAGACTCGACATCCACAAGGAACATTTACATCAGATGGTATGTAATTCAAGTCTATAAATACCACATAAATCATAGTTAAGATATTTTTGCCTGTAAACCTTTTCTCAAAAATCTGACGTCTAATTTATTGATTCCCTTCTATTGTCTAACTTTGGGCTCAAAATTTACGGTTGAATGAAAATATTAGATTTTTGGAAAAGAATAGTTGCCTTTTTTTTCAAAACATGCACACAATGAACAAGGTAAATGTGGGTTGTGTGATACACACTGAGTAAAATATTTGACATAGATATTTGATGGCTTCAGGTAAATTCACTGTCAGAAGATTCACTGTCAACAATTCACTGTCATGACAAATTTCACTGTCGCAGATGATTTATTGTATTAACACTTTTGGTGATGAATTGTTGGCGGTGAATTTTCCACGAGATGAATTTGTTATGGTGATGAATTATTGAGTGGTGAATTGTTGGTGGTGAATTTTCCGGTGATGATTTGTTGGCGATGAATTTTCCTAGAACCATATTTGATAGCTTGCATGATTGATTGGTTCATTTATAAATATTTTGAGACTACAACCTTCAATTTCACATGAAAAATAGTACCAACTAGTATTTATTATTATAATTCTAAGAATTTTTTCACTAATTCCTACTTTAAATATTTTCACAAATAAGGACATTGAATTACTATATGAAATATACTTCCTTTTTTACTTCTAAACTATTTAGACTTATTTTTAACTTGAGGAACCCATGATTGAATGCCATGGTAGATGATTTATAATATCATACTAAAAAAATTGTACTAAATGTGCTGGAATATAAAAAGTAGGATTCAAAGAAATTATGATCTAGGCAACATTATCATTTAAGTTAATTATAGTAGGAGGTCTAATTCAACTATTTATAATTTGTAAATTGTAGTGAAAGCATTAATCATCATTCAACAACAAATAAACTACGCTTATGTTGGTGATCCATGCTTACCCTTACAATATTCATGGGATTGGTTATCTTGCAGCAATGATATATCACCTAGAATCAGGGCCTTGTAAGTGATGTTTACAATTTTTTATTTACTTCATTTAACAATAAATTGTTATCTTAATTTGACATTTATATTTGTTCATTCTTTAGGAATCTATCAAAAAAAGGCTTAACAGGTAGTATTCCTGACAACATTAGCAGTCTTACAGCATTGGAGATTCTGTAAGTTTTATTTTTGATCAAAATGTATTAATTTTACTAATAAATATATAGATAATATACATACAATATATTTAAATGATTTTTAGAAATTAAAAACACAATTGAACTACTCAATCAATTGGTTGACAGCTTTTTAACCAATGGAAAAGGAAAGAGTCAACCTCTCAAACATACATTTGTTCTATTTATTTACTTTTGCCAACAAACGTGCAGATCACTTTCATATATACTCCATTGTGGATGTTTAACTTTTAGGACCATGTTATAATGATTTGTAAGCCTTAATATTTCCAAGTTCCACCCTTCCTCTGAATTTCTTCTGAAGAAGAAGATAAGATAAAGGAGTGTGACGATAAAGGTTGAAAATTAAAGTCATTACAGTTATTCCAAAAGGGAACCACCTGTTTGCTTACTATCCCAATAAGAAAATTTGTGTTATGTTTTTCCAGTGATCTGTCTGACAACAATCTAAACGGAACAATACCTGAATCGCTCGCTAGATTGCCAAACTTGAAAAAACTGTGAGTATATTCTTGAAATTTAAAAAATATGTGAACTCTTTGATCACTTAGTTGCGCTACTAGTTTACCTCGAGCGATTTATTTGACTTGTTCTGGAATTCAGGTAGAAGGTAATGTTTCTTGAATGTTAACGTCTTTTGTGAATCAAACTTTCTTTCAGTAATCTGGAGAACAACGACCTCACGGGAACAGTCCCCGCAGCTTTGTTAAGTAAGAAGAACCTAAATCTCAGGTAAGTCTCAAAATATATTACAAATGAGAAATCTTTATTACAGTATTGTGGGTCATTTTATTGTTTGAGGAAACATTTTTTTGGTTCGAAACCTAACAGTTAGAACTTTATATTCTGATGATTTCAAATATATTTGTTTTTTAGTCTTTCAGGAAATTTGCATCTTTGTTACGAAGGCAACAATTATTGTAGAAGGAAATCCACAAACAAAGGTTTGATTATCGGTTTGGCTATTGGTGGTGGCATAGCACTATTAATCGGTTTCTGCAGTGCCGTAATAATTATTCACAAGAATCATAGAAGAAGAAAAGCTACAGGCAAGTATGCTTGTTTTACTTCCCCGTACTTTCGACACTACCCATGGGATGAAATCCTCTGTAATAATGAAAATGTCGTCTTGCTACAGAAACCCCGACTTCCTCAAAGCCGAAAGTCCAAATTTCCAAAGAATGCAGTTACAATGAGGTCAAAGAAATGACAAGTGATTTTAATAAGCAAATTGGGGAAGGAGGATTTGGACCTGTATTCTACGGCCGCTTAAAGAACGGACAGGAGGTAGCCGTCAAAGTATGCTCGGAAACATCTAGGCAGGGGACGCATGAATTTACTATGGAGGTTTTTTCTGATTCTCTGCCGAATTGAACCTTGATAGGATTTCCATAGGACAGCTCCAAAATTCGGCATCTAATTTCTTCATAAATAAAAATTTGTTTGCAGGCTGTGTTGCTTTCGAGAGTGCACCATAAGAATCTTTTGTCTTTACTGGGTTATTGCTGTGAAGGATCACACCGTATATTGATTTACGAGTTTATGTCCAAGGGAAACTTGGATCAACTTCTCCATGGCAATCTTCTTCTCCCTTTTTGTTCTTAAGTGACACAGTTATAATTTAGCTTTAGCAAGTCCAAATTTCTGATGGTTGACTTAATTATCCATAAAACCCTTTTGGGTCCCAAGATTTTAATTCTTAATTTAAAGCCTGTCTCGACCAAAAGGGAAAGGGTATTATTCATGTAAGTAAAGCAATGCTTTTATTAGGAAGTGTTGTTTTATTCGGCTAACATATTGCTCCATGCTTGCAGGACCATCTCCACCAAAGCAGAGCCTTAACTGGGAAACAAGGCTTGACATAGCCTTAAATGCAGCTCAAGGTAGATCCATCCTTTGATACGACACAAGACATTTATTAATTCGATATTTTTAAGGAATAACTGATGTTGTGACAATCAGGATTGGAGTACTTGCATTCTGGATGCAAACCTCGCATTATTCATAGAGATATCAAATCGTCCAATATATTATTAAGTGAAAGAATGGAAGCGAAAATAGCAGATTTTGGGCTGTCAAGAGAGGGGCCAGCTAGTGAAGCAACTCATGTTTCATCAAAATGGAAGGGCACATATGGCTACGTAGATCCTAAGTAAATTAATATCTAGTATCTTTTATATAATTATTTATTTATATGGACAAAATTCGAGCAGAAATGCTGATACTGTTTTTATTGCACAGATATGCGGAGACTGGGATCTCAACACATAAAAGTGATGTATATAGCTTCGGCATGGTAATTTTAGAGATCATTTCGGGAAGAAAGCCTATTTGTACAGATAATTCAGGCGAAGTGACTAACATTCTAAGCTGGGTAAGCACAAGGACACAATTATTATCTAAAAATTTAGGAATCATTCGATCGATAAAACAAAAATCGTGGAGTTTGATTTACTATTATGGGTTTGTGTTGCTGCAGGCAAGGTCCATAATTTCTGGAGGACATATTGAGAGCTTGATAGATAAAGAAGCAGGTGGAAACTTTCATCTGGGTGCAATGTCGAGGGTTGCAAAGTTAGTAATGTTGTGTACAGAGAAGGAACAGAGAGACAGGCCAGACATGAGCCACATTGTGAGTGAATTGAAAGAAGCTCTTGGACTACTTCATACAATGGATAAGGGAGAGGACCAAGCACATGTGTGAAGAGGCATGCGCATGATTCCATAATCTTTGCATGATCAATGCGTTTATTTTGCTTTTTGGATGATTTTTTTCTTCTAGCCAGCAGGTTCAACAGCCATGCAACTATTGTTTGGATGTTGTGACTGCTGCATTATTTATCATGCAGCTGTTTGCATGAAATAAGTGTTTGTTTAAACTATTTTTTTCTAAGATCTGCAGAGATCACAGCTTATAAGTGCTGCTAAATAAAAACTCTTAAAAATCTTTTGTGTTTTCTAGTTCGCTGTTATGATAAATAAACAGCAAATTAAATGTTCATGAGAATAATATAGTTTTTTTTTTTTTTAAAACTAGCTTTCTAGCTCTCTATTTTAGTTCCTCGCTAGAGTGTTAGAGATTTATGTGGGCCCTGTTAATATGTCCGTTCTTTCCTTTGTGGTTTCTCCCCCGCTCCACTTGAAAACAAATCTTACCTCGAATTAAATGCTTTGGTTTAAAAGGCTGCCAAAGTCGAGCTCAACTATCTCTTTAAGATTACTATATATAATATATTTTATACTAGTATATACCTTCAAGGTAATCTATATAAAATATGTCAAAAGATATCTAATAGTGTCTATTATTTTTTGATTAGCAAGTTTAAAATAAATAAAATATTATTGTATGACTTATTAGATGGAAAAAAAAACAAAAATTATTATAAGTAAACAATGAAAATAGAATTTTGTCAAAAAAATGAAAAAATCAATAAAAATTATTACATTTGAAAATAGAATGTAGATTTTTATTTATCTTTCATGAATTTGCTGACCACTTATATGTTGTGCCATTGTAGAGGTACGTCTATCACGTAAATCGATGTAATAATTATATTATATATTGTATATTGTATTATATAAATACATTATATTATATTATATTATATTATATTATATTATACAATATATAATTATATTATACAATATATAATTATATTATACAATATATAAAATATAATATAATAATAATTATTATATTGTATTTTTTATATATTGTATATTGTATTACATAATATATATTTATATTAAATATTATATTATAAAAATTATATAATATATAATATATTATATTAATATAAATCATTGTATCATATATATATAAGCTAGAAATATTTTGAAAAAGATTGTAAGATTTGAATTATATATATATATAATTCAAATCTTACAATCTTTTTCAAAATCTTTCTAGCTTATGTTAAATGGGAGCTTTGGAAGATGTTATGGATATCCATCAAAGCATAAAGGGTAGATGGATTTTGTTAGAGGCGCTTACAATTGCTCGGGTACACATGTATGCAAAATGTGTTAGAATTTTCATCCAAGATCATGATAGCAAAAACCTTGTGCTTCCACAAAGATACACTTGCAAACAATATGCCTATTCTTCCATTATCAAAATGATATTGATAAAAGATTTAAGTTGATTACAATATGAGCTTTCCTATATAGCCAAGGATGAGGCAATCCACCTATGAAGTGAAAGTGCCCCAAGATATGGCACAAATGAGTAGACAAGTGTCCTAGAGGTGTCAACCATAGGAAAACTTGGAGTGTATAAACTAACAACGTCTATGACCAAGTCATCAACCTTGTGTGCCAAGTGTTAAGTGACCTTTGAGGTAAGATGGAAAGGATTCCAACCTAAAAAAGGTATTTACATGAGGTTAACCAAATAAATCGGTAACCTCTAGAGGTTTAAATGTCGTGCATTCAATTAGACAAGAAGTTGTCTAACCTAATTAACCTAACTACGCTTAAGTATATTCAATAGATTAAGTATTCACACTAACACTCCCCTTTAAGTGATACTTGGGGAGATCCAAAAATTGCAATTAGATAGAAATGAAATGGGTCCTTGCTAGAGGCCATGTTGGGTACCCATGTACAATGAATTCTCTCACAAAAGGAGAAAAAGGAGAAAACCCAGTAGAAACAAAAATCCTTTCAAAAAAGAGATTAGAAGGATTTAAGGCCATCTAAAAATATGTCCCTTGATGATAGGAACATGATAATTAAGAAATCTTGAAGCATGTAGAAGCTGTAAATATTAGCGATGATGAACTGGTGTCAACTAGAGTCAATGAATCTCCAAGAAATGTGGATCAAGATGTGAGATACAAAACATTGCATGTGTGATCTAATGAACACTACTCAACCAATGTACACAAATTTTATCAAACTTTGTGAAGTTAATAATATAGATAGTACTATGATAAGGAGTACTAGATTCTCAAAATGTGATCCACTAAATTAATCCCCATACGAGCGATCAAGATAGAAGGTTCATGAGGCATCCCAGAAAGAATATTCATCCACCGCTTCATTGAAAGAAGCATAAAACATTATAGTCCCCCCTAAATGCTAAGAGAATATAAGTAGAACCAACTGAAATTGAGAGTGTACAAGGAATGTAGAGATGTACAATAAATTGAGAAAGGGTGTGCACCAAGGCATACTCATATGAGGTGAGAATCATGAGGATCCTTGTTGTGATGACATAACCCCCATTACACTTTACAATTCAATGTAAGTACAATAATTTCTCAAATTCCATTCACATATTCAGTATTTATGGCACTTTATATGAGTGCATTTACAAGCTTATTTTCTATTTGAGTTCTACAAGTTTATTGTCATGAGGTTTATCAAGAAGACAAGATTAAGTTATTTCTTGCAAAAATCAATAGAAGACAAAAAATAGAAAATTAAACCCCCATTATGATGACCCCCCTTCTTGCCAAATTCATTGCAAAAGAAAAAAATGATTCCTCTTTTACAAATTTTTAACTAAGGAAAAAAATTGCACCCTCCCTTTAAACACTTTCCATTTGCTAGGTTCATTGTAAAATAAGAAACTAACTTTTCCTTTACATATTTTTAACTATGACAAAAAACAAAAACTAACTCTCCTTTACAAACACTTTATAGCTAATCCAAATTTTCAAACCAAAAAATGGCTATTAAATTATAGAGGAGGGGGGCCACCTACTCTAGGACTCTAGGTCACAGGAGAGTCCTAAGCAATAGGCTACCTTGATCTACTTTAAGTTTGCTAAGCGAATTAGAAAGGGGTAAGGTATTGAGGCTGAAAAGGAAGGACATATGACATGTCGCTTTCCTTCTACTAAAATTAAATGCTTATGGGATTAGATGATCCAATTTCCCAGGTTCAGGTTGTAGGCTAGACAACTCACTGTCTGAGGATGAAATTGCGGATCTCAAACTCCAACGCAACATGTTGGTGTCTTAGGGATGCATTGGCATCCATTTAGAAAAAAGGTCTAGGGAGAAAACTAAAAAACAAGAAAACCCACTAACTATTTGAATGTTAAATATTTTATATTATGATCAAATACTAGAAAACACCGAACTAAAAGATTAACAAGAGAAATACTATAAAAAATTTATGCTAGAATGGACAAAGAGGAGGTATTGAACTGGACCTTTCTACCCGCAAGTCGAATATTTAAGTAACTCCACACGAAAACACCTACACACAAAAGACCAAGGAATATGTTGGGGTTATTTTTAGAGGAATACCTCATTCAATCCCTTGCTTTGGTGTTTCCACCTCCATAGACAACCAAATAGAAATAACATATAGAAAATGGTGTAGAAACAAAAAGGAAATAGTGCTAATAGAAATCACCAACAAAAACTATGCTATACAAATACACAAAGTGATGCAAAGAGCAATAGTAAAGGATAATACCATCTCTATAGCTACAAGAACTCATGGAAAGTAGTGGAAGGAGAGAGCTTGCAAGTTCTCCACTAGTAGCGTTGTCATAAAAAATGAGGTTTGGGATCCAAGAACCAACAACTTGTAGCTAAGAGAATGGAGGTCTACAAGCTTGAACATTCAAGAATGGAGGTAAGAGTGAGTGAGTTGATCAAGAAGCATGAATAGAGTGAATTAGAATGTTCAAGAGTTAAAGAGAGAGTGAATTAATGAGAAGGTAGAGCATGTGAATTGAAAAAGGGAGGTAAAAGATCCATTTCTCGTCGGTTAAGGGAGGTAGAGACATTACATTTCATCACCAATGGAGAAACATAAAGCCTCTGTAGATTCTCGAGGTAGGAATCTTGTCAGGATGATAGCATGGTGCATGGATGTCGGTACAATGCATGCATGTCCTTGACAGGGATTCCTCCACTAATTCTAAAACAAGCTATCAAATGGATGGAGAAAGGTGGTGGATGTGGAATTGCATCATCATATTTCTATTTTCTATGGTAGGGGTGATGTAAATGGGGAATTTTTGTAGGGGTACAAATTTGATCCATTATAGTTTGCCCCTACTTTAGTGAGCATGCGTGTTGGTATGAATGCGAGGTAAAGTAAAAAGAGGTTGAAGAGAATAAACCTAAACCATTGAGGAAGATCTCTGATTTATCTCACCTAGACATGCATGAGGTAGCTCTATAGGTGCTCAGTCCCATAGGGAAACATTGATGTAGAAGAGAGAGATGGATCCATTGTACTCAGTCCTGCAAAAATTGAACAAAGGCTCTGCAGGTGCTCGGTCCTATAGAATTGGCTCCATAGGTGCTCAGTCCTGCAAAAGATGAACCAAGTCATTACAAGTGTTTGGGCCTGCAGAGAGAAAGCACTTCACAAGTTCTCGATCCTATAAAGGGGGCACCATAGGTTCTTGGTCCTATGGGGCTTGATGTGAAAGGACTCCCTAGGTGCTCGGTCCTGAAGAGTTGATGCGAGAGTCCCTTATAGGTGCTTGGTCTTGCAAGAAAAGCTTGACGAGGTTCTCAGTCCTCCAAGCTTGATTGTAAAAGTGACTTTACAGTTGCTTGGTCTTGTAAAGGAACATGTTAAGCTACATACAAAACATGTTAGGAAGAGAAACTCAAACAGATAGACATATCACAAAACAAGCAATTCGAGGAAGAGTTTTCAAAGGGGCCCCTCAAGAACCCTTCAAGATAGCAAGTGGTCCACGTAGAGGGATACTTCATTTGAAAAGAATGTAATTGTTCACAAATGATTTTTTCATCAAGGAATCCTTTTGAAATATCTCTTTCATCAAGGAATCTAGTCAAAAAAATGCTCCTCCTAAAAGGAAATATTCTTTTTACTATGAATTTTTTTTCAAAAGAAAAATCTTACTAAGAGGACCTTTGTTGAAGGATGCATTTTTGAAAATAGAAAATTTTTCAGTAAGGGATTTTTTGGCCACCGAATTCACCTTATTAAAAGTCAAAGAAGTGAAGTACCCCCCTTAGGATGGTGCATGTGAATCAAAGGATCACGTGCAATCCTTCTAAGGAAGCAAGGTAGTGGAACAACTTCCTACACTAATATTGAGAGGAGAATAATTCAAAACTTTTACAGATCTGTGGACATGGAAATTATACTCCCATGGAGATAGTACAATATGTGGTCTAACTTGGTCTTATTTTAAACACCCTTGCATTAATCATCCTTTAAAAAAAACATTTATAGGCCCCCAAGACTCATTATTTTGGACTTTAAGGCCTATTCCACTCATAAATCATACAAATCCCGACAAACAAAATTCAAATAATTCAAATTCTAGAAAACCCACCTCAAAAACCCCTGGTGGGACTAAGTCACGTAGGGTGGCAACTTAGCCCCTTTTTGAGGATTTTTCAATTTTGAGCCGGAAAACAACTGACTTAATTCAAATTTTTGATGGATGTTGGCCTGTGATGTCAAAATAATGAATAATTAGACGTATTGATGCCTATAAATATATGGTTTTAGGTCATTCTTCACAACATTAAGTCATTTTCAACAAACAAATTCAAGAGTTATGTGCTTAATATCTTCCACAAGAATATTTATTAGTCTAACTAGAACAAAGTTGAAGCTTTAGGGAAACAATCTAGGGTTTTTACAGGTCTTCAAGCTCACTTTTTGTCCAAGATATTGCATTGCAAAGGGTTGATCATGGATTCCTATGGATAATCATGGAGAAATCTAGGTTGAGGAGATGCAACTAGCCATCAAATCAAGCCTAAGGACTTGTTTTCAAAGTGATTCCATCTTCCATTTTCTCTCTATTTTAGCCTAAGGAAGGTTTTCATGTCATTAAGATTCATTTCTAATGTGATTTAGGGTCTCTTGCATTGATCCTTGCATCTTGCTAGTTTCATTTATGCATCTTATTCTTGCATGTTAGAATAGGGTTGCATCTTACTTCAGATTTCCTAGTCTTAGACACACTTAAGGCTAGGGTTTTATGCATATTTATCATCTCTTTCAAGGTTCAAATACCAAATAACGGTTTGAGCCTTTGACCAAGGAAAACCCCCCATTAGAAATCAAATTATACTCTATTTTGTAGGTGTTTTTTGCAGATTTGGATCCAGGTTTCCATCAAAAAATAGAGTGCAGACTGAGGGCTTACATTTCCACTTTTGGATTTGCAAAAAAGCCAAAGTGGACTAAGTTGCCAATAGTGGTGACTTAGTCCCACTGTACTTTTTTTAAAGAATTTTTTGTAGATCTACATACCCATTTGGCTAAAACATGTTTCAGAGTAGTTTACCAAATTTGGGACTAAGTCACCTAGCTTAGCGTAATTGTCCCAATTGGTTAGAAAATTAGATTTTTTAGAATTTCAAAGCCATTTGCAGCCTTCATTCTTTCCTTCATCAGTTTCTAGGTGCATAATTTGTGTTTAGCATCTTTATCCTGTTCTTTATTGCATTTAATCTATCATTCTACATATTACAATGTGTTTTCAAACAACTTGCATTTCTTAGGTTTTACATTAATAATTCATTTTCTTTATCATTTTACTACATTTAGGCATATTTTATTCATATTTACATTGGTTTTAAGTGGGGACATTGCCCATTTTGGCCCATCTCTCTCCTTTTAGGTGAAAAACCCTAGAAGTGTTAGAGAACCTTGGGTGCCAAAATATTTGTCCACAAGATCTTTAACAGTTACAAAAAACTTAAACAACAATAAACATAAATATCATGCATATCACAACATAGTGATTTATGTGGGGAAAACCCTTTCAGAAGAAAAACCCCACACTCCAAAAACTGCCCAATATATTATTCAGTAAATCACAAAGATTGCAATATACTTATAGAGAAAGATTCTCACAAGAGTATCACCACTCAGAGATCAAGATACAACATGACCTTTACCAAAATCTTAGAAATCATCACAATCTCTACCATAGTCATAATAAAATGCCCTCATAAAATAGAGTTACATTCTAAGGAAATACATGCCAAAAAAATATCTTCCATTAGATCTAAAACCTAATAACGAATGACCTATATTTACAATATATCCTTTTTTTAATGTATGTCGGCCATTCTAGAAGTTTCCTAAAAAAATGTTAACACACTCACATTTTTCTCTGTGCTACCATTGTATACACCTATCAGTGTAACTAGGAAACATATATATAAATATATATATACATCCTATCAACAATAAGTCACATAGAATTGCAAGGTTGAGACACATTTTCCCAAAAAATCTCCCACATTTTGAACACCTTGTAAGAGAAATGTGAGGGTGTAAACATTGTCTCTTTAAATGCTAGGGGCCGAAAGGCCCATAGTCTTTGAACACCATTTGAACTTCTCTATACTCACAAGCTTAGTTAAAGAATCAAAAAAATTCATCAAAGTCTCTACCTTAACCAACTTCACCCTACCATCTTCGACCATATCTTGAACAAAATGATAATGTACATCAATGTGCTTGGTCCTCGCATAAAATTTTGGGTTCTTGGCTAGACATATCACACTCTAACTTTCACAATACATTTTCACTACATCTTGTTTTATTCCAATATCTAAACACAGACTCTTAAGCCAGATGGCTTCTTTACAAGCATGAGTAGCTATCATATACTCTACTTCAGTAGTGGAAAAAGCAACCATAGCCTATTGCTTACTCATCCAACTGATTGCACCACCAAATAACATAAACACATAAGCACTAGTGGATTGTCTAGTATCAATATCACCTGCCTAGTATGAATCCACATAACCAAGAATATCAAGCAAAGTCTCGTCTTCAGTCACATTACTATGATAACATGAGGAATAATTTGAAGTACCACACAAATATCTGAAGACCCTTTTAACTACATCCAAATGAACTCTACCAGGATTAGAAATGTATCTAGAAAGAACTCCCACTGCTTGGGAAATGTCTAGTTTAGTACAAACTGATGAGCTCAGGATATGCTCATAGTTTGAGTATCATGATGTACTTTTAATATCTCTACTTTTACTGCTAATGGATGTTTTAACTCTTTTATTAAAAGACTTTTTATCTAGAATGGGTAGTATCCTATAGCAATACATTCCTGTAGCCTAACATCTCCATGTGTCTTATTAATTACCCTGTTTGACTTCCCGAATGACTGATATAATGCATATGGTTTTTGAATAATGGGATAGATTTAATATGTGATTAATGAATGTATCGTGTTGTTTGCCACGCATGCTTTCTTTTGCCTCTGTCGCCTTGTGTATCGCAGGTTGTTGAAGGGAGCATGAACGAGTCAAGCGCAGTGGATCTCGGCCCTGTAGTAAAGTCCATTTCTTGCACGACGTCGAGGAAGTTGTTCCGGCGAACACTCTCTGCCCGGGTCCTTGGGAAGAAACTTTGATCATTAATCTAGGAAGAGTGGAATTCTAAATTCTCTTTGGATTGGGTTGAACGGATATGCTTTCATTTATGAGAAGTCTATTCCTCGGTTTCAAGATTCATTTATGTCCACGTCTTTCTCTATTACAGTTAGTTAGTTGCTTTTTTGGTTTAAATAAGTGTTCCTCCTATGCGAGTGAGCAAGCATAGCATGTGAAAGTTAGTATGATAATGAGAAGCAGAATATGTAAGAGTTAGTACTATGATAAGAGATAGAGTTTTGTATTAGTTTTCATATGAGCAGAACAATATATATCATTCTGAGTTTATGAATAAAAGTTGATGAAGTTTTGAGTTTAATTCTTGCATAAGCTGGTTGATGCTTGCTAAGGGGGCCCACTTAGTAAGTATCTATAGTTAGTTGTTTATCTTCTATTGATCGTAAGTTAGATTTCATTATGGAAAGTTTCAGTGCAAACTCAGTCTTATATTGTTCCTGCAGCATCTAGAATCCATCCCTGTGTTTTTCCTGCAGCATAAGGCCAGTTCATAGTTTGTTTCTTAAGTAACAGTTGTCGTGATGTCTACTTTGATTAAGTTAAGAAATTTTTACATTACATTCCTATAGCATAAGTAGAATTCCTTTCACGCATTTATTTCTAGTAAATTGTGACTGAAACTAGTTCTTAGTGTACATACAATGCCACTCCATTTCAAGTATGCATTCCCTAGTTTGATAAAGTAAATGAACAACCATAAGAAGATGTTAGTCGCCTGCTGGAATGTCCAATTCCCAGGTTAGGATTTGTCGTGACTTTTATATCCTTTTGTGGGTGCAACAATTTTTGGCACCGTTGTCGGGGATGGTGTCAAGCTAAGAACCTATCATAGTCATTGTTTGTAGTATTTTAGTCTGTTATTCAAAAATTTCTTTAAGTTACAGTTCATTATATTGCATGCATAGAAGAAGAGACACTCTGGGAAGATTCCTCCCTGACCTTCCATTCATTGATAACAACCCTGAACCAGCTTATAATCTATTTGAGGAAGACAGAGACCAAGATATCAATCCATTTGCTGAAAACCTATTTATTGAATTGCCATTTGACCCAGCTGACGAAGAACCTGACGAAAATCCATTTGCTCTGATACTCCATCAAGCAAATATGGCACGAAATCCACCTAATCGACCTCTTGCTTTTAAATTTCCCATCATTGCTCAGCAAGATAATGATAACCTTAAAAATATTCCTTCTTCATTACTCCCCAAGTTCTATGGACTAATTACAGAGGACCCAGACACTTTCTTGTTTGAGTTTGACATCCTCTGTCACAGCTATGATTACACTTCAGATGCTCACAGGCTGAAGTTATTTCCTTCTACTTTGAAGGAAGGAGCTCTTAGATTGTTCATGAGTTTGGGAAGAAGTGTTGTTGATAGTTGGGCAGTCATGCGAACAAAATTTCTTAAGAAATACAAGGAATATTATAAGAGTGGTAGTAACAGAAATGATATATTCAGAATTCAACAAAAGGAGGATGAAAGTTTGGAAGACTATATCTCAAGATTCTTGTTTTCCCTGAAAAAGAATTCAGACCATACTCTTAATGAAGAATCTTAAAAACTACTTTTTCTAAGGGGAATCAGTGATACCTGTATAGATGCCCTGGACCTGATGGGAGGAGGTGATATAACCCAACTACCTTGGGATGAGATTAAGAAAATATGTCTCAATTACTCTCAAGCAATTGTTAAGAAGGGTAGAGGTCATCAAGTCACAGTGGGAAAGTCTTCTATTAATAGAGTTTCACGGATGGAGATCACAAATTTGTTGTGTTATTTCAAGCAGGATATCATAAAGAACATGGCTACATAGCTGGATACTATGCAAGCTCAGAAGAAATATGAGGAAGCTGAAGCAATCCTGGCGGAGTTTTGTCCACATTGTAGATAGAAGAAACGGGACTACAGATGTAAGATGGTGGCTAACCTAGAGGCTAAGCAATTACCTACTGACTTTAAGATGGTAGAGAGTGATGATGACCAAGTATTCCTCATCGCACAAAGGCGACCATGGGCTCAAAGACAAGGTATGCCTCAAGACCCTTTGACTTTTGGTAATCCTTATTCTAATTACAATAATCAATGGCAACCTACATATGGCCCATCACCACCCTAGAATACTTCTCAATCACCATGGCCTAACTATCAGAGTCCTCAATGGAAATCTCCTCAAGGAAGTTGGCAGCAGCCACAAGGACAATGGACTCCACTCCAAGGTAACTGGCAGCAGAATCCTCAATAGAGAAGTCCACAGCAATGACATAACCAATCCCCTGGATCTCTGCAGTTTCAACAGCCACAACCTCAAGCCCTTATGCCACCTCCTGCAGCACCTGCAGCAAATACTGACCCTCCAAAACAAATGCCTATGCCTACTCAACCATTGCCAAATCCTAATAATAAGCAACATCAACAACAACAGCCTATTTATTTTGTAGAAGCCAATCAGTATCCAGCTTATGCCCTGGATATTCATGATATCCATCTCAGGTCTAGAACCACTCTTCCTGGTCCACAGCCCCCTGTAATAACAGAGATTCTAAAAGTCTGCCTCTGAGCACCCTACTAATCATGCAGAACATATACCTGTGTCTGATACTGTCTCTAAGGAGCCTGTCCTGCAGCATTAGGCCAAACTGTTTTTTCCTCAAAGATTGCAAATTACTACATCCAAGTCTGTGGAAGAGCCTACCTTTGATATTTTGGATCAATTAAAGAATATACACATTTAAATCCCCCTTTTTCAAGCCATTAAAGATGTCCCAATTTATAAAAAATCCATTGATGAGGCATATTTAAAGAAACCAAGAAGAAAGAAAAAGGATCCCCAAACTATCCATATTCTAGGACATTTGGCATATATTATGTTAAGGAAGGTAGTCATTCCAAAATATACTGAGCTTGGGAGTCCTATGGTACAAATAAATATTAATGGTTAGATAGTGAAGAATGTTTTGATTGACCTTGGTGCAGCCATCAATGTAATGACTAAGAATACAATGGAGTATTTGAATATCTTAAACATTCGGTCTATACCTACCATCCTGTAGCTTGCCGATAGTTCCACTGTAAAACCTGATGGAATGGTAGAAGATGTTATTGTCATTCTTGAGTCTTGGGAATACCCAACAGATTTTACCATATTTTTCACTAAGGCCACTTTGGGAGGATACCCTATCATCCTAGGTAGACCATGGTTAGCCACAACTGATGCTTTTATAGGATGACGTTCAAGAAACATGACAATTTCTGATGGTTAGTCAAGAAAGAAATTGGCTTTATACCCACCTGCTCAGCCTCATCCAGACTTGTCTCAACCAATTTAGCTAGATTTAGGAGAGGAAACTGAAGAAGTCAATTCATTGGCTCAATTAATGATGCTGCAAACTAATCCGTTTTCACAGCTTCAGAGTGAGGATGACTTGCTTTTACATATTTTGTAGTCCAACCCTGGTCCAAGTAGCCTATCTATTGCAGATAGCTGTCTTCAGTAGTGTTTCCTGCAACAACTAAATTCTAAGAACCTGTCACCTGAATCTCCTACAGTTTATCATAATTTTCTTCCATATGAAATATAGACACCACCTTTCTCAGCAGTCTCCATGAATGATCTTATCAAGCAAGTAGAAGTGTCTTCAGGGCGTTGTCTAAACATCAATAATAAGCTACCTCAATCTCATCAAGCTTCCCTAGTCACAATGTTGCAAGAACAACACAGAGCTTTTGCATGGGACTATGGGGATATGAAGGGAATAGATCCTCAACTTTGTACTCATAGGATCTACATTAAAGAAGATTGTTTACCTATCAAGCAGCCTCAAAGAAGGATAAACCCAGCACTCAAGGAAATAGTTAAAACAGAGCTTAAAAAGTTGTTTGATGCTAGTTTTATCTACCCCATTTCAGACAATCAATGGGTGTCTCTATTGGTGATTGTCCCTAAAAAAGGTGGAAAATGGAGAGTTTGTGTAGACTATAGGGAGTTGAATACAACAACTAAAAATGATCACTTTCCACTACCATTTGTTGACCAAGTGATGGACTCATTGTTTGGTAAAAAGTATTTTTCCTTTTTGGATGGATATAGTGGCTATAATCAAATTAGAATCGCCCCTGAAGATCAAGACAAAACAACTTTTACCAGTCCATGGGGCACTTTTGCCTACTTTGTCTTACCTTTTGGACTGTGTAATGCACCTGCAACATTTCAAAGGGCAGTCATTAGTATTTTTGCTGACATGTCTCATGATTCTATGGAAATCTACATAGATGACTTCACTACTTATGGAGTTACTTATGAAGAAGCATTAGCCAATCTGGAAAAAATGTTGAAAAGATGTAAAGAGCAAAATTTGTCTTTGAATAGTGAGAAATGTTTTATGATGATGCAAGAGGGAATTGTTTTAGGCCATCATATCTCTCAAGCAAGAATTCAAATTGATCCTGCAAAAATTGAAGTTATTCTAACTTTGCAAACACCTACAAAATAAAAGGATGTTAGAAGCTTTCTAGGACATGCTGGATATTATAGAAGATTTATCAAAGATTTCAGCAAAATAGCTAGTCCATTATATGTCTTATTGACAAAGGATTCTGAATTTACCTGGACTAAGGCATGTGACAAATCTTTCCTCCAGCTTAAGAATTTACTTACTCAGGCACCTGTTCTTCAAGGACCGAAGTGGAGTCTACCTTTTCATATACACACAGATGCTTTTGATTATGCCATAGATGCAGTTTTAGGATAGAAAGAGAATTTCATTGAGCATACCATATATTTCATTAGCAAAAATCTTCAAGGCCCTCAATTAAACTATACTATCACAGAGAAAGAATTGCTAGCAGTTGTGTATGCCCTAAACAAATTTTGACATTATGTCACTGGTTACCAAATATTTGTTCATACAGATCATGCAGCAATAAGGTACCTCATGAATAAGCCTGCCATATCTAGCAGATTAGCAAGATGGCTCCTATTGTTGCAAGAATTTGATATCACAGTTATTGATAAACCAGGCTAGGCTAATGTGGTGGTTGATTTCTTGTCAAGAATTCAAACAACTACACCTCCTGAGGTAATTGATGATAGCTTTCTTGATGAACATCTATTTTCTATTGCTGCTCAAACTCCATGGTATGCAGATATTGCAAATTATTTAGCAGCAAACATGATCCCAGCTCACTTCTCACCAAAGGAAAGGAAATTGTTGGTTGAGAAAAGTTTTAACTTTTCATGGATTTCAGACTGTTTATTTTACACAGGACCTGACCAAGTCATGAGAAGGTGTGTTAAGGAAGATGAGACCTATGACATTTTGTATGCCTATCATGATGAGCCCTGTGGTGGGAATTTTGCAGCCAAGAGAATAGCTATGAAAGTGCTTAATACAGGATACTATTGGCCCAGACTACACAAAGATGTTGCAACCTACACTAGGAAATGTGATAGATGTCAACGCATGGGGAGACCAACAAGGTTTGATGAAATGTCCCTGAATCCTCAAGTGGTAGTCAGTCCCTTTGACAAATGGGGCATGGATTTTTTTGGGCCTATTGATCCTCCATCCAATGGGAAATCAGACATTTTGGTGTGTATTGATTATGTAACCAAGTGGGTAGAAGTAAAATCAATGACACATGCCTGTGACAATAAAGTTGTTGAGTTCTTGTATGAGCAGATTTTTACAAGGTTTGGAGTCCCAAGGGAACTTGTTACTGATCAAGGCACTCAGTTTACATCTAACTTAATCACTGCATTGATGAATGATTACAAGATCATGCACAAAAAGTCTAGCCCCTATCACCCTCAAGCCAATGGTTAGGCAGAGGTTACCAACAAAGAAATTGAGGCAATCCTTACAAAGATAGTCCAATTACACAAGAAGGATTGGAGCAGTCGCCTTCCTGAAGTAGTCTGGGCCTATAGGACAACATGGAAAACAACTATAGGGTTTACTCCTTTAGAGTTACTCTATGGTAAGACTGCCATGTTACTAATAGAGTTTGAACATAAAACTGATAGGTTGGGGTTGGATGAGGCACTCACTGCCCCATGCTCTGAGTCCTTACTCCTAAGAACTCTTAGGTGTCTCTTCCACCTTGTCCCAGTGGTCCTGCCTCAGGTCTAGGTGCCACTGTTTCTATTGGCCAACCCCACTATCAATAAGATGTCCTCCTACCAAGCCAACCTTGGTGCTTGCTATATACTCTCCATTGGCCCTTACTCTTCCTTAAAGACCAAATAACCTCAACCTTCTGCTAGATTCTTGCAGGGGTGTGAAGGTGATGCAAAAGCTTCAAAATAGCCTATCTATGGTCCTTATTCAACCACAAGTTTCCTGTTATAAAATAACTTGCACAATAGAAGAATATGATAAGAAATATGCTGCAAATACTTGATAATAACTGAGAATAACAAGCCACTTCGAGGGGGAAAACCTCCAAATATCTCTAATGAGAACACACTTCACAACTTGATGATGAAATAAGACTCACAACCTCCTATATATACCTATTTATGCCTAGGATATCACCTAGGACAGACTTATAAGACTTAGGCCGACCTAAACAACTAAATAACAATATACTAATGATAATATGACTTAATAGAGAGTTAAGATAGCCACAATGACTATTCATAACCGATGTACAATAATATTAAGAGTAGCATGCCCCTTCTTCAAAGAAGCATTGTCCTCAATGCTAATCAAGTTTGGAAACTTTTGAATGAACTCCTCATCTTCCCATGTGGCATCTTCAACTGGTAAATTCTTCCATTGGATGAGATACTCAGTGATAGTTCTATTCCTCAGCTTCTTTGTGCGTGTTTGACGAATGCACTCTGGTTCCAAAATGATTCTCCCTTCTTCATCCAGCTTGGGAAGTGTTGTTTGAGTGGGAATATTATGCCCAATTACCTCTCTTCAAACAGAAACATGAAAACTGGATGTATCTTTGTTGTAGGTGGCAACTCAAGCTTGTAGGCAACACTACCGATCTTCTGCATGATTTGGTATGGACCATAATACTTTGGTGACAACTTATTATTCTTTCTTTGCTGCTTTAGTGAGATTTGCTTATAAGGCTGCAATCGCAAGAAGACCCAATCCCCAACTTCAAAACTTCTTTCACTACGATGTTGGTCTGCCTGTTGTTTCATTCGATTTTGTGCCATGGTTAAATTCTCTTTGAGTCCTGAAAGTACTTGTTGTTGATGAAGCAAGTGGTCTTCTACTCCTGAACTCTTGGGGACACCTTAATTGATGATGTGATGGAAGGAGGATGATATCCATAAAGTGCCAAAATGGAGACATTTTTGATGAGCTATGAAAAGAAGTGTTATACCACCATTCGCAAGTGGTAGCCACCACTTGATCGATTGTTTCTCAAGTGAAACAACGATATCCTCTTCCAACACTTATTAACAACTCGCTTTTCCCATCCGATCGAGGGTGGTATAAAGAGCCAGAGCCAATTGAGTACCCAAACATGAGAATAAATAAATCTTTCCAAAGTGACTAGTGAAGACAGGGATCACACCACAACAATAACTTAGGTGGCCTGTAGCTGATATTCCAAAAAGCCTAATAACGCACTTGTTGTAAAAGGATGTGCTAATGCAATGAAATGTGCATATTTAGTGAGCCCATCAACCACCACCATGACGACATTAGTGACCTTTAGATTTGGGAAGCCCCGTGATGAGTCCATGGATATCTCTTCCCAACTGCTAGAATAGATAAGGGTTATGAGACCGTGCCTTAATTTTCCTTATGCCTTTGACACACCAAACATTCACCCATACTAGAACATCACCTTTAGCCCCTTCCTAAAAGAAATCTCGCTGACTCGGCTGAGGTTCAAAAATCCCCCACCGACCACCCACTGGAGACTCATGCAACTCCGTGAGAATCTTGATTTTAAGGTTGGAATTCTTGCAGAGATACAAACGCTCTTTATACCAAAGAGTATCTCCCTTCCAACAAAACTTATCTGAACTACTAGGATCACTTTTTAATTGCTCGATGAGTTTACTTGTCACAACATCATTTTGCCACTCTGCTTTGGCTTCCTCCACCTAATTTGCTTGTAATATTGAAAGGGAACACAATAAGGCTTCATCTTTCATCCTCGATGTATCCGGCGAGCATTATTTTCTTTTCCTTTCTTTATATACAATCCAAAGTCATATCTCTAACATCTTAGTGACCCATTTTTGTCGCTTCTTCAAGATAGTCGTTGTTCCAAAAATATTTTAGGCTATCATGATTCCGGCTCTTAACCTTGAAATGTTCACCCATTAGATAAGGGGCCGCCATTGTTTCATCGTATGAGTATTGCTAGTATTTTCTCATAAATAGTTTTAGTAGATCACTTTTAATTGGCGATTTCAAAAGCAATTGTCTAATTTTCTGGTATGGGCATCCGGTCCCATTTCACATCACATTCCACAATGAATTTTGCAAGTCAGAGTGGCAAGCACCGAGTTGAACACATAGCCTCCTTCAATCTCTCAAATGCTGTATTGGCCGACTCATTCCAATGAAAAGAATCCTTCTTCAATAGAGTGGTGAGAGGTGCTGCTATACTACCATAATTCTTCACAAATCTTCTATAGTACCCTGTCAATCCCAAGAATCCTCTCAGTTTCTTAATGGTTTTTGGAATAGGCCATTCCATGATAGCCTTAATTTTGTTAGGGTCCACCTTTACTCCTTCATGTGAAACTATGTGTCCCAAATACTCCACCTCTGTAAGACCAAAAGCACACCTGGATGGCTTAGCATATATTTTATGATCTTCAAGTATTTGTAATGCTTTGGTCCATGTTGCAAATGTTCTTCCCAAGTCTTATTGTAAATCAATATATCATCAAAGAATGCTCACAAACTTTCAACTTTAAAATGGAATTCATCAAACTTTGAACAATGGTGATGCATTGGTAAGACCAAATGGCATCACCAAAAATTCATAATGACCCTCATGAGTCCGAAATGCTGTCTTACAAATATCCTCCTCCTTAATCCGAATTTGGTGATAACCAGATCTAAGATCTAACTTGGTAAAAAACATAGCTCCATTTAATTCATCTAACAAATCATCAATGACTGGAATTGGAAACTTATCTTTAATGGTGTACATGTTGAGCACTCTATAATCTGGACACATGCGCCAAGTATCATCCTTCTTACGTACCATCACCACTGGCGAGGAGTAAGCACTTTGGCTATGCCTAATGATTCCTGCCTCTAGCATCTCTTCAACAATTTTTTCTATCTCACTCTTTTGTATGTGTGGATACCTGTAAGGCCTGATGTTCGGTGGCTGGCTCCCTAGGACTAACTATATGGCATGATCATGATCCCTCTTAGGAGGAAGTACTTTAGGCATATCTCCAAGAACAACTGAGTGACGATCAATTATAGCTTGCAAATCTGGATGAGTAGGAGTAATAGATTGAGAGACTTCTAATGAACATAGTTGGGCCACAAATCCATCCACTCCTTTCTTAAGCAATTTTTGCATTTGATGAGAGCTTACCATTTGTGGAGATTTTTCCTTCAACCCCCTTAGCTCTACTAGCCTTCCTTCTGATTGAAATCTCATGAATAGTTCTTGGAAGTTCATCTCAATTGTTCCTAATGTAGTAAGCCATTGTACTCCCAAAACAATATCTTGCACCCATGGATATCACATACATTGGGGTATCAAGTTGATAATCTCCCATGGATAATTTAATGCTATGACACTTCAACAACAACTAATCGTATCACCATCCGCAATCAAAACTTGAAACCTCGAGCCGGATATATGAAACAATTTAGACGAGTAGCTAACTTTTTGTTGATGAAATTATGAGAGTACCACCGTGCCGATCAACATTGTTACCTTCTGCTTCTTTAGGAACCCCACCACCTTGAGAGTTTGTGGAGCACTGAAACCGAGAGTGCATGACAAGAAATGATTGGTTGAGAATCATGTGATTCCTCATTTGACTCCCTTTCATCTTCTAGTATGGGTTCCTCCTCTTCTTCCTCATTGGGACCTTCAATATAAAACAATTTCTTTTCACTACATTTATGTCCTCAACTGTATTTGCTATCACAATTGAAACACAAGCCTTTTGCTCTTTTCTCCTCAATTTGTTGTGGAGTCAACTTAGTAGGTTGTGTTGAATATCCTTTCTCTCTTGTCACATTAGCCCCTTGCTTCTTAGAATCAAATATTTCTCCTCTACCCTGCGTGCTAAGATAAAAAGACTCATTTATGGAACTAGGGCTAAACATGCATACCTCATGTTGAATGTGATCCTTGAGACCACCCAAGAATAAATCATTCAAGTTTTCCTCCTCAGAATTGAATCCACCCCCTTATGGATTTTGGAATTGAATATAACTCTTAACTGATCCTCGCTTGTTGAAGTTTAGCTAGTGGCTGAAGAAGTTGTCTCTGTGACGCTATTGCTATATTGTGCTTGGAGTTCCTCTGTAAAAATTGACCATGAGACGGTGAGCCCTTTTACCTCGATGAGTGCAAAGCCAACGATACCAAATGAATTGATCTGGTTCTAAATATAAGGAAGCCATCGTGACCTTTTGTCCATTTGGGATTTGGTGTACTTCAAAAAAATTCTCCATTTGGTTTATCCATGTTAGAGGATCCTTACCATCAAACTTGCGCATATCCACCTTTGGAAATAAATTCCTAGATCCCATAGGAGTACTAAAGCTTGTGTTAGTAGTGGCTGACCTAGAATTCTCACCTTGGTCACTTGAGAACTCCTTTCTTGATTCAGCTATGTAGGTGCTTAACATGTTTCGCATTTCCGACATATCTCCTCTTAGGTCACACATATCCATCTTAATTGAGGAAATTTCTTCCTTGACCTTATTGTTAATTGAGGAAATTTCTTCCTTGACCTTATTGAGTTCTTCATTATGAGGAATATCCTCGATTGTTTCACCATCCTTATCAGGAGTCTTCCCCGGAGTGACAACATTCTTTTTACCCCTTGTTGCAGGCCCTGTCATGATGGAAACCACTAATGTTGAAATAAATCACACAAATGAAACTTAAATTCTCTAAAATTTTTACTGTAATCTCCTTTAGTATGTCTTCAAAAACCCAATAAAAATAGACTCCAATTCAACAAGATGTACGAGATATGTAGATTCCAAAAAAATAGTGTAGAAACCCTAATTCTGCAATAATTCGCTTAATTCTGCTCCAATTCTTCTAAAATATGGACTGTAGCTTCTTCAATATGTTCTTCAAAAACCCTTTAAAAATCAGAAAAAAATTCGACAAATTCTGAAAGATATGCTCTTCCCAAAATCGCCTCC
Organism: Sequoia sempervirens; assembly: GCA_007258455.2. Classification (NCBI taxonomy): domain Eukaryota; kingdom Viridiplantae; phylum Streptophyta; class Pinopsida; order Cupressales; family Cupressaceae; genus Sequoia; species Sequoia sempervirens. The sequence continues at coordinate 18,889 of VDFB02022946.1, read as the reverse complement.
AAAATTGAGAAAAACCTTGCCTCTATGGTGCCAAGATCATGCTCTGATACCACTTGTTATGAAATAACTTGCACAATAGAAGAATATGATAAGAAATATGCTGCAAATACTTGATAATAACTGAGAATAACAAGCCACTTCGAGGGGGAAAACCTCCAAATATCTCTAATGAGAACACACTTCACAACTTGATGATGAAATAAGACTCACAACCTCCTATATATACCTATTTATGCCAAGGATATCACCTAGGCCGACTTAGACACACCTATATAAGACTTAGGCCGACCTAAACAAGTAAATAACAATATACTAATGATAATATGACTTAATAGAGAGTTAAGATAGCCACAAGCCGACTATTCATAACCCGATGTACAATAATATTAAGGGCGTAGCATTTCCAACTTTCCATCACTTCCACAAGATTCCTTTCCTAGGGTTTGAAAGGCTACAAGCCTAGAGCCCCAACTAGGCCTGTGAACAGAGGTAAAATGTTTTTTCCCTCTAAACCCACCAAAGGACCTAGGTTCTTTATTTAGGTTTTGTGTTTCTCATGCCTACACCTCAAGGATTTTCAGGGTTTTAAGCCTGCACAGGCCATACACTATCCACACACAAAAATGGTCAAAATCCTAGGGTTTTTAAGCTTTTCAAAGTTGTTTTCAGACTGTCAAGAAGTTCTCACTCCAAATGAATTTTTAGAACTTCCTCCTGACCTCTAAACATTGCCAAGACCCTCAACAAAATTCACAAGAAAGAATTTCTCAAAAGTCTCAATTCCCCTGCAAGATATGAATCTTTTCTCATTGCCTTCCCTAGCCGGACCCTATCTGGCTCGCCTAGGGCAAAGCTTTGCTGGCACCTCCTGAACTCCCACAAGCCCTACAAGCTAACATATTTACACTAAGGGATCCTAGAAACTATTCCCAAAGGTTCATACAATTTGTACGGTGGGAAAGTGCTCTAGAGCTCCATTCTTCCAAAACTGCCTGTTATAGGCCAGAAAAAGACAGTGGACAAACTATTTACAAATAAAAGAAGAAAATGATTTAAAAAGACAAAAAGATAGCACACTAAGCTAGCACAGTATTAATACTACATACTACAAACAAAATGACAGCAGAGTTACTCCATTAAAGCTCAATATGAATGCAAAACTTAGAAAACTATCTTTAGAACACTGTTTCCTTCAATTTTACAAAAATGTCACTCAACAATAATACCTCCAACCCTGCCTCAGGGTCGAGTCATGACTTAAATAGACCTCAAAAATAGTTGAGCTCCCTGGGTCGAGCCTTTTAGATGACCTAAAGCAAACATTATAAAACCCACTGTGTTTTGCAATCTTTGGCAACTTTTTACCATTCGACAAAAATGAGCTTCTAAACTTATGAACTCTTGACAACCTTTTTCCAAAAGATCAAAAAAACCTCTAAGCTCAACACTAAATGGTCAACATGACCTTATGAAAACAAAACAAAAATTCACCCTCTAGGTTTCTTCTTTACCTAGGAAACTGCTTGTTGATCCTTAGGTGCTCCTGCAGCAAAAACCTTGAGGACTACTCTCCAGCTTAACATGGATATCTCTGAGGCTCAAAAGGAACGCCTCCTGCAACTGAATGCATTAGATGAGATGAGGAAAGATTCCCTGTAGCATACTGAAACTGTCCAACAGCAAAGAAAAAAATGGCATGACAATCACATTCGAACTAAGCAATTCTCTGCCGGTGATTGGGCACTGTTCTATGACTCCAAGTATAAGGAAAATCAAGGTAAGCTAACCACACATTGACTTGGTCCTTATTAAATAGAAAATGTGTTTGATAATGGCTCAGTGTAGTTGGCTACAATTGATCCAGTCCGATCAAGCTATTGGTTAATGGACACCATCTTCAGTTGTATCATAAACCAGCGTCCAAAGAGGAATTTATGCAGCAGTTTGTTTCGAATACGGCCACTGATCTTCCTATAGCGAAAGGCTTCAACCTTTCTCCTACAACATCTCTTTAAATTACACGTTGCATGCACATAATAAAGGTTTCCTTTTCAAGGACGCCACGTTCTCCATTTTTCCATCCATCACCGCCATTCATTCTCTTTTCTTCCACATCATCCATCCTTCCGTACCACCTCATTCATAGTTTCTATTCCAGCCATAATTTCATGATGCGATGTAATTTTCCTAGCACGTACGAGCATTAATTGAAAGGTACACGATATCTTCTCTTAATCACATTATTTATTTGTTTCATTTATTCAACAACTACTATGTACATATCCGTCTTTTTCACCCATGCTTCACCTGTCCTTTCGCCCATGTGTGGACACATGTCAACTTTTAAGTAGGGGGCAGGATAATCCATTTCAAACCTTTTCTTATGTTGCTGTCACAACTAATAAGATATTTTTTGTTCTTCTTGTACTTTCCAAATATGGCTGCATGTTTTATCTTAAACAATATTAACTGCTTGATATGAGTAGTTCCTAATAATTATTATGCGCAATTATCTTTTGAGTCATTCTTGGAAAAGAAGAGAAAGTGACGGTAGGACAAAAAGAAACAAAAAGAAGCAAAAAGAAGCAGAGGAGAAGAATTTCCTTTTAAATTTTTAGAAAATGTTTGAGTTTTTGGAATCCCAACAGAGGTAATTTGCGAATATGGGTCGTCAATTGGTAAGACATGAGCTTGTAGCTCATGAGCTCTTAACATAGAATCCTCAAACAGTGCAGGCATTCAATAATTGTGGTTGGCTAAACTATTTTCTGAGGTTAGATTCTTTCAATGAGGAAGCTGCTGGTGAATTTTTAAGAACTCTTTCAGAAGGGGAAGCTTCAGTATGGGGTCTGACAGTGGCTATGACAGAAGAATGAATTGCTGAAGTAACCGGACTTCCTACAGTAGGGGAAATTTTCTCTTCAGATGTTGTCTCTACTAGGGCAGAGTTTACAGTACCAACAAATGGACCCTTGGAGGTCTCTAAACAAGGATGCAAACGAGTGTCGTTGCCCTTTCCATATTCAAAATATGTTGCATTTATAATCAGGTATTTAACCTGTGAGGGACGCTTCTCCTATTTACATTCTTACCATTTTAAGTTATTGAGCCATATGAGGCATGGGTTAGCTGTTAATGTCCCAATTTTTTTGTTAAATCTATTAAAACAAAGTGCCCATGAAACCCAAAGGGGAAGGGATAATGCAATTTCCCATCATTCCCTCATTAAATTATTGATTGAGTGTTCCCTAAGGGATGTCTCACCCTTTTCTTGGCAAGAATTTGTTGCCTGAAAGGTTCTGCAACTTCTAGGGCCGCCTAGAGCAATCCCTACAGCACCTGCCCCTACAACATCTATTCCTGTGGCCTCCAAATCAGAACCCTCTACTAGAGTACAAACTAGGTCTGCTAGTAGAAGAGAAAAATGAAAAATGAAGGTAGGAGAGTCATCTAGGGCAGAACAAACCCTAGAGTCTGACCCTCATGTTCAAATACAACAGTGTCCTTCTCTTGTAGCACCTTCTCCTGTAGCAGTTCCTTCTGCAACAACACCTGTTGCCACTACAATTTCTCTATCATCCTCTTCTGTTGAGTCTGAACCCTCTAGGAAAGTTAGGAAGAGGAAAGCCACAAGAGTGCCTCCTGCAGCTCCCACATTGCCAAAAAGAGTTTCAGCAAGGAAACAACGTAAAGTCACCTCAACGTCTGCTCAACCTGAAGTTATAATAATTTCAAAGGAGTCTGAAGAATATAGCCATGATGATTCTCATAATGTACCTGAGAATGTTTCACATAGCTCACCTGTTGTTCCTAAGGAAATGCACAATGAACCAATGGAAATTGATGAAGCACAATATGATAGTAATGAAAGGGGAATGCCAAGTCTTGATGACTTGGCTGAAGTAGCTAGGAAAATTTCAGAGGAATTACAATCTCCTCCTGCACAACAACATGAATTCATCCTACAGCAAGAGGAAGAATAGCCTGAACAATTGGAAGTGGCCAATGAAGCTTCATTACCCCCTGCAACTTGTCAAGCCATGGTTGTCTACAAAAAGACATTTTTGATTGAATTTTTGGAATACCTTAGGACCGCATGGAGACCGGTCACATTTCAAACCTTGAGTTTTCGCCACTTAGCCAAGACTGAAATTCAAAAAATTCTTTGGGAGGAAGAGAAGAAGAAATTGAAAAGAGAAATTGAAAGGCAAAAACAGGAAATCCAAGAAATGAAAAAGAAAATGGATGAAATGATGAAAATAACTGGTAAGATTGTGGAGTGTAGACCACCGCCTAGGGTTTATGCTATGTGCTTAAAGGAACAATTTATTTGGTTTCAATTAATGCGAATTTCAAGGAATTTAGATCTTGTTATTCATACATCCAAAGAATTTTATGATGCATACTAAGTGGCTCCTAATTGGCTAAAGAATTCTTTATGTGAATTTTATTTGCATGGATTGATAATTCCCTCTGAAACAGAGTGGAATCCACTTCTTTACATTGGTGATATCCATTTGAGGTCACTTATGTCATGGGTAGCCAATGAAACCAATTATGGTAGACAATTGGAAGCCTATGAAGAAGTTGAAAGGGATGAGCCCATACCACTGCAATCAGAAAGCACAGATCCTTACACAATGCTAAAAACTTGGCTCACTATTGCATATGGGTTCAACAATCAAGCAGAAAGAGTAAAAATATTTGATGTCAGAAAGCAAGTGTATGAGGAATTCAAAAGCCAACCGTATCTATTTTGGAAGCTTGCCTCTTCTAGAATTGAAAAGAGATGGGATAAATTGACTGTTGGGCTAAGGAAATCTGAGCCACATAGTCCCCTAAATTTTGAAGCAACCCTTGGTAGGACAGAGAAGTACATACAGCTTGGTCTTCAGAAGAGGTTTGAATTATGGTTTCCAATAACATTTCGACCTTTGGTTTTATTGTGGCCACTTTATCCCTATCGAGCTACAAATGTTAATAAAGATACAGAGAAACTCAGATATGAAATATGGCAAGATTTCAGAGGTTTCTATTATAAATTTGCGACTGTGCCAAAAAGCCATACTGCTCCTATGGATTTCAGGGAAACAACCAGGAAGCTTAATGTTGGTGGACCATCATCAGGTTAAGTAGGGGGCAGATGATGAGCTCAGGATATGCTCATAGTTTGAGTATCATGATGTACTTTTAATATCTCTACTTTTACTGCTAATGGATGTTTTAACTCTTTTATTAAAAGACTTTTTATCTAAAATGGGTAGTATCCTGTAGCAATACATTCCTACATTCCTGCAGCCTAACATCTACATGTGTCTTATTAATTACCCTGTTTGACTTTCAAAATGTCTGATATAATGCATATGGTTTTTGAATAATAGGATAAATTTAATATGTGATTAATGAATGTATCGTGTTGTTTGCCATGCATGCTTTCTTTCGCCTCTGTCACCTTGTGTATTGCAGGTTGTTGAAGGGAGCATGAACAAGTCAAGCGCAGTGGATCTCGGCCCTGCAGTAAAGTCCATTTCTTGCATGATGTTGAGGAAGTAGTTCCGGCGAAGACTCTCTGACCAGGTCATTGGGAAGAAACTTTGATCATTAATCCAGGAAGAGTGGAATGCTAAATTCTCTCTGGATCGGGTTGCACGGATATGCTTTCATTTATGAGAAGTCTGTTCCTTGGTTTCAGAATTCATTTATGTCCACGTCTTTCTCTGTTAGAGTTAGTTGCTTTTCTGGTTTAAATAAGTGTTCCTCCTGTGCGAGTGAGCAAGCATAGCATGTAAAAGTTAGTATGATAATGAGAAGCAGAATATGTAGAGTTAGTACTATGATAAGAGATAGAGTTTTGTGTTAGTTTTCATATGAGCAGAACAATGTATACTATTCTGAGTTTATGAATAAAATTTGATGAAGTTGTGAATTCAATTCTTGCATAAGCTAGTTGATTCTTGCTAAGGGGCCCCACTTAGTAAGTATCTATAGTTAGTTAGTTATTTATCTCCTGTTGATCATAAGTTAGATTTCATTCTGGAAAGTTTCAATGCAAACTCAGTCTTATATTGTTCCTGCAGCATCGGGAATCCATCCCTGTGTTTGTTCCTACAGCATAAGGCCAGTTCATAGTTTGTTTCTTAAGTAACAGTTGTCATGATGTCTGCTTTTATTAAGTTAAGAAATTTTTACATTACATTATTGTAGCATAAGTAGAATTCCTTTCATGCATTTATTTTTGGTAAATCGTGACTGAAACTAGTTCTTAGTGCACATACAGTGCCGCTCCATTTCAAGTATACGTTCCCTGGTTTGACAAAGTAAATGAACAACCATAAGAAGATGTTAGTTGCCTACTGGAATGTCCAATTCCCAGGTTAGGATTTGTCGTGACTTTTATATCCTTTTGTGGGTGTGACCACAAACCATAGCCAACATCAAACTTCCAACTACACTCTGGTAAGTCACTCTACTCATGTCTTCCATCTCTAATGGGGATATTGAATAATCTGAAATTGATGACTTTGTTCCAACTAAAACGGGAACACATAATGGTCTACAATACTACATATCAAACCTCTATAAAATTGAATTCACATACTTACTTTGGCCAAGCAATAAATTTATCTCTTTTAATTTCCAGTTCAAGAATGTGTTTAGTTGCACCAAGATCTTCCATTTCAAATTTAGTAGCAAATTGAGATTTCAGTTATGAAATCATACCTTTCCCTTTTCCAATAAATAACATATCATCAACATATAATGCAATTAATAGGAAATGATCACCATAGTTTTATAATAAACATAATGATCTTATTTAGAACTCTCAAATCCAAAAATCAACACATATGTGTCAAATTTTTGGTACCACATCCTAGGACATTGTTTTAAGCCATACAAATATTTCTTCAATTTTCAAACCAAATTATTTTTACCTTTCACCATGTAGTACTCTGGTTGTGTCATATAAATATCCTCCTCCAAATCACCATGAAGGAAAGCATTTTTCACATCTATTTTCTCAACCTCTAAATCAAATACAGCAACAATAGAAAGAAAAAATCTAGTGGATATCATTTCTAGAACAGGAGAAAATATCTTACCATAATCAACACCATCAACTGGAGAGTAACCCTTTGCAACCAACCTTTCCTTTTATTTCTCAATACTTCCATCTAAACCAATATTTTTCTTGAGCACCCATTTACAACCAACAAGTTTTCATCCTTCAGGAAATGGTACAAGATCCCATGTATCATTCTTTTTCAAATATTTCATTTCTACATCCATAACAATATTTCAGGATTTTGCATCATTTATACCTAGTGCCTCTTCTATAGATCTAGGTTCATCCATGTTAGTATTCAAAGAAAAAATACATCTCCAATCACCAGGTGAATACCTTTCAGGTGGTTTTCTATGTCTTATAGACCTATGAAAAAGTTTAGTTGGATGTTCTTCCTCCTCTTTTGAAGATCCAAAGCTAGATGAGCTCTCCTCAACTTCTTGTCTATCCTTGGGCCTCGATTCAACTTTCTCAGGTGTAGGAGGAAATTGAATCACATCTTCATGTTTACTTTGTTCTGGCTGCAATGTAATAGAAGAAAACTTAGTTTCTCTAAAACTCACACTTCTACTATATGTAATATCTTATGTGCAACAGGATCCCAAAGCTTGTATCCCTTCAAACCATAACTGTATTTGATGAAGATACATTTCACAGCGTTGTTCTCCAACTTTTTTCGCTTCTCCTTTGACACATGTGCATATGCCTTGCAACCAAAAACTCTAAGATTTCTTAATGAAGGCTTGTGACCCGACCATGCCTCTATAGGAATTTTATCAACAAGAGCTGATGTAGGAGACCTGTTAATCAAGTAATAGGAAATTGCAACAACTTCAGCCCAAAATTTTTTTTCTAGACCATCATCACAAAACATACTCCTAGCCTTCTCCATCAGTGTCCTCTTCATTCTCTCTACAACTCCATTCTATTGTGGAGAATACAAAGTTGTCTTCTATCTATGAATACCACAATATTTATGAAATTTATCAAAATCATTAGAGAAAAAATTACCACCATTATCAGTTATCAAAAATTTTATTTTCTTTCTAGTCTACAACTCAACCATTGCTTTAAATTCTTTAAATTGACTGCAAAGTTTAGATTACCTCTTTAGAAAATATACCCATGTCCTTCTACTATAATCATCAATAAATGAAACATAATATGTGGATTTACCAATTGAAGGAACATCTATAGGACCAACACATTAGAATGAATAAGATCCAATATACCACAATATTTATGACAACTCGAGTAAAAATAAATACGATTTTGTTTTCCATAAATGCAATGCTCATAGAAATCAAATTCAAGATTACAATCAGATAGACCTTTAACAAGGTTTTTATTTTTCAAGGTCCTTAGACCCTTTTGTCCAATGTGGCCAAGTCACTGGTGCCATAACATAGTTTTCTCTACATGTAACTTTGTCTTACAAGAAAGAGCACCCTTGGATTCCCAAAATCCATGACCATTTGCTAAAGGTGAAACCATCACTTCTTCCATATACTTGATTTTCATAGAAGTACTATTGCACTAAATAGTTCATGCATCAAGCTTATACAATGTGTCATATTTGACACCTCTAGCAATCACCATAGCACCTCTAACCATCTTGCATCGTACATCAAAAAATACTACCTGCACAGCTACATCTATTAGTTTTCTCACAAATAACAAATTTTGTGCTAATCTAGGGATATGAAACACACCATTAATAATTTTTATTCTACCATCAGGATATCTGATTTTAACTTTACCATAGCCAAAAATGTCTAAATGAGAGTCATCACCCAAGTAAACCTTACCTCCATCAAATTCTTTATATTCAAAAAAATGATCTCTATTAAAGGTCATATGGAAAGATGCACCTGAGTCAATTTACCATGCATCATTACCTGCATGCATTGCCAAAGCTGCAATGAATGTTTCACCATCTTCCTTCTCTGACTCAGAATCAGAATCAACTTTCTTCTTTTTCTTCTACTTTCCTTGTTTACATTTGTTATGAACATGCCCAGGCTTACCACAATTCCAGCAAATAACTTTGAACTTTCTAGGAGATTTAAATCTCCCATGGACTTGCATTTGTCACGCTTCTCATTCTTCTTACCTTTTTCATTAGGCCTTCCATGAACATTTAGGGCCTCCTTGGCAGTGATGGATACCTTCCTCCTCATCTCTTTAGAAAGCAAGGAACCCACCACATCTTTAATCCTCAAAATAATAGTACTCCTAATAGCCATTACAAGAGAATCCCACAAATCAGGAAAAGAGCAAAGCAGGATCTAAAATTTCTACTCCTCATCCATTTTGACACCAACTGATGCCAATTGAGCAACCAACATATTGAATGCTTCTAGTTGGTCTATGACTCATCCACCCTCATCTATTCTCAATGAATACAACTTCTTCCTCGTGAAAATCTTGTTCACTAAATATTTGGCCTGATACATCTCACCAAACTTCTTGCATAGTTTATGTGCAGAGGTCTCCTCATGAACATTAATTAAAATAGAGTTTTCCAAGCACAATCTAATTAGAACCTTAGCTTTACGGTCCATAACACCATATTGAGCAGCTAGAGTAGGATATGTGAGCCTTGAAACATTCTCATCAACAACATCCCACAAATCTCGATCTATCAACAAATCCTCCATCTTTAGCTTCCACATCTCAAAATTATTTCTAGAAAATCTCTCTAGGTCTATTCTCCTTGATGAACTTGTCATCTAAAAATTCCTGCAACAAGATCAAAAAGGGTCTTCTACACAAGCTCCCACTCAAATATGGATTAGTTCAAAAAACCCAACAACCCACAACTGAAACAAAAGGTGATCAAGATCTGATACCACTTGTAAGGAAGCTAAGGTAGCGGAACAACTTCCTACACTAATCTTGAAAGGAGAGTAATGAAAAAATTTATAGATCTTTAACAATTACAAAAACTTAAATAAAAATAAACATAAATATCATGCATACCATGACACAAAAATTTACATTTGGAAAACCCTTTCGAGAGAAAAACCCCACACTCCAAAAGTTGCCAAATATGTTATTCAATAAATCACAAAGATTACAATATGCTTGCAGAGCAAGCTTCTCATAGGAGTATCACCACTAAGAGATCAAGAGACAACATTACAACTATCAGACTCTCAGAAATCATCACAATCTCTACCACAATCATAATACAACACCCTAATAAAATAGAGTTACATTCTTGGGAAAGCTAGGCCAAAAATAATCTACCATTAGATCTAAAACCTAATAACAAACGGTCCAGATTTACAATATATCATTTATTTAATGTATGTCGACCATTCTAGAAGTTTCCTAAAAAAATTAACAAGCTCATATTTCACTCCATCCTGCCATTGTATACACCTATTGGTGTAACTAGGAAACATATATATAAATATATATACATCCTATCAATAATAACTCACATATAATTGCAAGGTTGAGACACATTTTCCCAACAATCCTAAGGAAAGAAAGAAATTGAAGCAATGTTGTGGCCCACGAGACATAGAAAGATGGAAACATGGAAATGTTTTCACCCATGCGAGGGACAACACATAAGTACCACAACATGACAAAGCAAGAAGAAAGAAAAGCAAGCAAAGACAAAGAAGTAAGAGATAAGAAGAGATGAAGAAATCAAGAAACAAGGGATCTAGGAGTTTGGGTTCAAATCAGTTCTTATATGTAACTCATGTTGTATGTGAATGAAATATCATCAACCCCAAAAGTTCCTAAATCATGAGGAAGAGCATGTGAAGAAAAAACTATCAAAATGGGTTAACATTGAAGGAACACCTAAATGCCCCCAATGCTTTTCATCATCCCCAATTGTCAAAAAAAAAGTTACAACATATAGAAGAGTGATGAAACATATAGAGGAAGTTTACGACACATTTTCACTCCTATATTCAAGCACTTACAAGGGTATCAAGGGTCCTCCAGGAACACATAAAGACAAGCATGGGGGAAAAATAACACACACAAATCTAATCTATAGATAAAGAAGAGGTACTCCCCTAGTCCTGATCAACCCAAAAGTCATCATTCTCCCAATCTAGATCATTATATGGGGAGGGAAGACGAGCTTGAAAGGGGGATATAGCAAGGGAGTACCCTTTGACTCTACTACAACAAGAGATAAGGAAGAAGGCACCTCAAGGTCTTCTTCACTCAACTCCTGTGAGGTAAAAGTTATTAATCTCACAAAGATTGTTGACAGAGCTGGGACATCATCCATTGAGTTAAACATGCACTTAATACCTGAATTACATGTGTTAACTGGGTGGGAGAGGAAGGGGGTTCCCGAAATCCATTATTGACCTTGTTAAAAGGGATAGTGACAAACTCAAGGGACACCAGGGCTACCTTTGTCACAAAGATGGTGAAATCCAAAGTAGAACCCCTTCTGAAGAAGGTGATCCCTTCTTTCAGCCACCACTTCAAGTGAGGTCATCCTCCAACATAGGCTTTAGCAGAGGATATGAAATCTTTGTAGAAGAAGTGGAAGGCGAGGAGGAAGAGGACAAAACTACAAAAAATACCACTATGGTGTTTGGCATCTCAACACATTGGGAGAAAGGAGGGATTTCTAGAAGGGACATTAGAAGAGGGGGCTCCACTGAGGGAGCAATGAACACCTGCGTGCCCTTTTGGGGTGAGGATCATCAACATTCATCGAAGGATATAGAAGAAAAACTAAGGTGAGTGGAACTAAAGTAGAAGGAGAAAAAGAGGGAAGCGTGATAGGAGGTTCCAAAATAGGAGATGTTGGCTCCCTTTTTGCCTTTTACAATGTAGCTTGTTCAACAACCAAAGCCTTTCTCTAATGCTTATGCTTACATGCAAGCTAGTTTCGTTAGCTCTAGGAACTAGAAGTCGTTGCCTGAGAAGGGATGAGAGGCTCCTATTCTACCATAGGAGTGTCCTCCACAATTGTTGTTGATGGAAGGGAAACCTCTTGAGTAAGAGCAAGAATAGGAATAACAAGAGTAGAAACAAAAATAGGTGGAGAAGCAAACACTGGTGCCTTGGAAGTTGGCCTCTTCTCATTCACTTCTAGAGGTGCAAGAGTGGTAGGAGGCCATAGAGGCTACGACATAGGGGAAACTCCATGAGATCCCTTCCTCTTACTATAAACAACAGGCCTAGGAATCATGGGCAAGATGGGAAGTCTAAACACTTGATGCTTTGTTTTCTGCCAAGTGGGCACCATCAAGCTCCCCATGCAAGACATGGGAGCAAGATCAAAAGGAGTTGCAGTAGGGTGAGAAGTGGAAGCAGATGGAGCAAAAGAAGAGGAATACTATTGGGCGTGAGTAGGATTCCCCTTCCCCCTTTTGAGAAGAGGAGGCAACTTGCTGCTACACAATCATGCAACCTTTGACTGAAATTGAGTTGGGAGAGACATGGTAGGTCGCCTTTAGCACCATGCCCCCAATAATATACTTGACATAGATGTGATATAGAAAGGCCATCCTTAAAGGGAGAAGACTGACTAGGGTGGGCCAAAAGTGATCTAAAAAGTAACCCCCATGTAACACTAGCAGTTTATAATCGATGTTGTGCACAACATGCATAAAGCCCTCATGAGAAAACTTAAGACATTTATGAATAATCAAATTGATTCCATTCATGGGAACCAACCACGAAATTCCTAGTTTCACCTTAAATAAAATTCATCTATGATGATAAATAATGATCCGCTTAGAATTCATTGCATTTAGGTGATTCTCATAGAGGTGAAGAATTAAGACTTCCTGGGTGGTCACTCATCCCTGTACCATTCCAACTCAAGCATGAAAAAGTATTGGGATTGATCTTGGGGGAAACTCTATGGTATGTGTGCTTGAGTTGGATTGGTACTGGAATGAGTGAAATTCATGAGCATCACCTAGATGCAATGAATTCTAAGTGAACCGTTCGCTTTCATGAAAGATGGGTTTATGTGAACCACTTCCCACTAAATTTTAAAATTATAAGAAGCATACAAATAGATGGGTTCTTCTGTAGCTTTTTCTTGTTGAGGAATATTGCACATATTGTTTGCAGATCTCCTGCATTGAAGGTGTATTTGTTCATTGTTTGATCCTTTGGCTCATTTTTTGTGGTTTTTAATAATTATAAAACATAGTGCATTATTTTTCCTAATAGTTCCTAATTATTCAAATGAGAGGGAAAAATTGTCTATATATGCATCCCAATTGATTTTATTGCACATAGGCCAACCTAGGGTCATTTTAAAACATTCAATGTGGAAACTCAAAGTTTATAACTTTTTAAAAGCACATCCCAGGACTAGGGTGTCAAACATGTAAGAGTTTACAATATCTTTGGATGAATTTTCTAGCATCTTAAGCCTATTAAGAAATAAGAAATGCAATGCAAGAAAGGAATGATTGATTCGATGTGTAAAAATCATCAATGGGGATGGAGTGCATATAGGAATGTGAGTTTGAGTCATTGTAGGATTGCTCAACTCAAGGCGACAAAAAAGTTGCACCAAGTGGCAAATGAGGAATGCCACACAACCTCAAAGAGTTCAACTCCCTCTTCAAGTGACTCATTGCCACATTTAAGGTGGATTAATACATAAGGAGTAATAATATAATTAATTAATTATTATTTTACTCTAACAACCCCCTTTAAGCTAAGCTTAGGTTAGTACATAGATGGATGGGCCTTAGCAACTAGGCCTAATAAGGTACTCATGCACAATGAAACTCTCCCAAAATGTGGAGAAAGGTAGAAAATCCTGTGGGAAAAATCACGCTCCAAAATGGAGATGATAACAAGAAAATACAATGATGAGGGACTATGAAGGATCCAAAATGATGATGAAATTCTCCTTATGATCGTCTATTGGAAAGAACATCTCGATGCAATAGGAGATAGGAAAGGAGATGAACTATCCATTCTAGAAGTGGAAGAATGGATCAATGAGTATGACTCCAATGGAGCAAAGTATGAAAATGTATATGTATGAGAGAGGTGGTCAAGCCCACCCATTGCAACAATCTATCTGCTCTGAGAATCTTGAACTGTCATTGAAGTTGATGTAAACTCAACTATCTTTCTAGATTTTGCAAGTTGATAAATGGAAAGAATGTTTTTTTCCAATTCAAGAAAAAACAAAACATTTGGAATACTCTAAATATATTCCTCAACTATACCTTGAGCACAAACACATATGAAAGTGTTACTTTCTACTTGTACTTTATTTACATCAGATGGATAAAATGACATGTACACTTTTGGATAAGGAGACATATGATGCGATGCTCTTGAATCAAGAACCCATTTATTAATCTCTAAACTTGTAGTAGCCATTAGTGCTTTTCCTTTAGAAGCCAAATTAGATGAATATTATTGAGATCCTTATTTCTCAAGTAGATGCTCAAGATGATGTATTATTTTCTTCATGAATTTATCTTTTGTATATCTAGTGTTCTTACATAAAGTATACTTTAATACTTTTTGTCTTTTACCGGTTTTGATTTCTTTATCCTTCTATTTTATTGCAATAAGTGCTTATGGCTTTGACTATTGCATTGTACCCATCTATATCAGTTTATCTTGTTCCTTTCTAAGGGAAAAAATAGAATATGAGAGTGAAGGCATAGTATAATGTGCACCAAAGGCATTCTTCATTGCACGGAAGGTAGAAACAAATACTATATATTGTGGGCCCAATTTTGACAAGATACTAAGGACTAGTTGGTCATCCTACTTTTCAATACCACTTTGTTTGAGTTGAAAGCTTAGAAGATTTAATTTAATGAAAAACTCTTAGACAGAGTTGAATTCTTGTGGGTTAAGACTTATCAATTTATTTTCTAATTGATGTACTCTCATAACATCTTGCTTACCTTGAACAAGTTTTCTAATGTTTTCCATGCATCATTAGGTGTTGTGGTTGAGTTAATGTGGAAGAGAAGATCAACATAAATGAATGTGCCCAATGTAGCATAAGCTTCATCATTACCATCATGCCACTTACATTTCTCAACCACTCCAATAGGTTCGGGTTCCAAACCCATAGTGACATGGTGCAAACCGGATTTCTTAAGTTTTATTTCCATTGCCCACTTCCATTCATGAAAGCTGAATGGAGTTAAAATGATATCAATATTGAAAAATTATACACAAGACCCCAGAGTTGATTATGATTTTGAGCCTCACCCCCTAAATTTTGGCACTTTATAAGTTTTAGTGGATATAACAACTTGAAAGTAATGAATAGTGGCACTTTATACTTGAGTGTGATATCATTGTTTTTGAAATGGGCAAGTGATATTCACTTTTATAGGAGCTTAACTCAATGTGAGTAGCTAATCAAAAGATAGAATAATCATTTATGCCAAATTTTGCACTTAGAAACTTTTCTTTTTCCTTTCTCCCTTACAAACTCTTTTTAATCTACTTGCAATCAAGTTTTCAAAGCATTAACTAAAATAGCTATTTAATAATGATGACTGTTGGTTTAAGAGTTCAACAGAAAGACGAGGGGAATTATTGTGAGAAATATCACATGTGGGTGAGGTGGCCCACAAATTTAGTGCCAACAAATTGCAAACTGACACTCAAATGCTACAAGCTGTTAAGCTAGGAGAGACATTTTCATTTGATTAGAAACTCTTACTAGCTTTCCAAGGACTATGAGAGGCTAAAATCTAGGTGTAGTTTCTTATATCATAAATGTTAATTTACTTTGTAACAAATAACATTAAATGATAGAACATTAAAAAACCCAAATTAAAGTGGAAGAAGCCGCTAAACCAATTCTTCAAAGACTGTTGAGAGAAATAAAGCTCCTAGTTTAATTCTCCAATGGCATGGAGATTTAGAGTTTCCTTTTTAATCTGCTAAGTGGTCATAGAAATCTCCTCCTAGAAGCTAACTGGTCGATGGAAATGGTGGAAGAAAAAGCTTCTGCCAAATTAGTTAAACACCAGCATATAAAAAATAAGAAAATTCACAATACATATCACAGAAACTTTTCGTTCCTTTACAAGGAGAAAGCCTCACAACATCTGATGAATAAATCTCAAGGGTCGCTTAAAATGTATTTTAAAGTCTACACCAAGTGCAGTTCAACCTTCTACTCCACACTAGGTACAGATTGGAATCGGCCTCTGTTGTTGCCAGTGTGCAGGTCGTTGTTGATATAGTGCAATGGACCATGCAACAGATGGACTGTTCACCACCTTGTGACTATGAGGAAATCTCATTGCCTTTGATGGAAGGTTGTGCAAACCATTAGAGAGGGTGTGGGCTTGGATGGGATACCACGTGATGTTGTTAACAATCCCTTGCGCCTCTTACAAATGCCTTATCTGGCCGTCAATCTTCGACCTGCTACAAATGCCTTTACTACTAATGACTTCTCAAGCGCCTCTTCTAACAATGGCTTCTCAAGCGCCTCTTCTAACAATGACTTCTCAAATACCTCTAACTCGACTTCCACAGAAGTTGACACACTAAAAAACATAAACCACAGATAGAATGCAACTCCATTTTCAAAATAATTCACATATAAAATTGAGCCAACAACCATTTGCAGAATTGCTCTGATAACATGTTAAAGTTTCCAAGATATTTGCATGAATTTACTTGCATTAATAAGTCTATTGAGAAATAAGAACTACAATGCAAGAATGGAATGATTGATTAGATGTGTAAAAATCCTCAATGACAATGGAGTATATATAGGAATGTGAGTTTGAGTCACTATTGGAGTGCTCAGCTCAAGGTGTCAACAAAGTTGCACCAAGTGGCAAATGAGGAAGGCCACACAACCTTGAAGAGTTCAACTCCCTCTTCAAGTGACACATCACCACATAAGGTGGCTTAATACATAAGGAGTAATAAACAATTAATTAATAATTATTTTACTCTAATAAAACTCCCCTATTTGGGTGTTTTTGGCTCAAAATGTTAGGGATGTTGGGGAATTAAATATGTTTTCCCCAATCTGGACCCAAAATGAACAAATTATTAATGTAATTAATTATACATGCAAAATAGGGTGACCAATCTTTTGTGAAATTGTTAGGAGTAATAATTTTATGATGCTATAGTATGCAAATAAATTGTGGATGTATTGATTGATCTATTTGGAAAAAGATTATAGATATGTTTGAAAGGTTGTACAAGTATAAATATCCATATGTCAAAAATGACAGTAATCAAGAATAGCTTGATTGTCTGAATAGGGTGATAAATATTTTGAATTGAAGGAAATCCTTGTGTGGAAAGACAAAATGTGAATTGGAAAGCTAGGAGTAAGTTAGTAGGAAATGCACTTCTATATTAATATATTGCAGATCTAAAGATTAGTTGGCAAATGAATTAGAAAAAAAAAGTAAATATTAGACAAATTTTGAGTATTGTGAATATTGTAGCATTTGTTGTCAAAACTTAGAGGGAGTGTTGGTGACTAATTTCTCCCACTATATTATTAATTTATTTAAAATGACAAAATTATAAGTGGAATGTTCTAGAACAAAGAGGGAAACTAGTAAGTTTCTAGAATAGAAAAAAAATATTATATATATTTATTAGTAAGTTTTTTTAATGTAACAGGTAGGCTAAATCTCTACATAAATCTCAAAGGCCTTTAGATATTAAGGTAATCATAATTCATTTAGCATCATGCAATCATGTTATGAACTCATCATGTGATTACAAGATCAAGGGATAAATGATTAGGATGTTGTGAATTTTGTAGCATTCTAGATTTGTATATTTGTAAAAAAGATTGTCAAGTTGTAAAGAAGGTATGTTGTAACACTTCTTGACTGATAAAAGGTAAGGACATGACAATTTTGAACTTAAAATGGCTAAAAAAATCACCATTGAAATAAAGGATGGGGAAGAATAGGGAAAAGTGGGGAACTCAAACAATGGGAAAGGATGAAGGAGGTCGGCTAGGTTGACGGATCAATCTGCCAAAGTCAAGAAACTTAGCTATGAAGAACTTGAAGACGAACTCGAAGAAGTGGCTCTTGCTCCCCTAAATATCAACAAGAAGGAATTTTTTGTGGTTTTGGGTGAAGAACTTTCAGAGTACTCCATTAGTAATGAAGAAGATGACGAGGAGGAGGGAGTTGATCAAGAGGGAGTTGATCAAGAGGTGGTTCAGGATTCAAAGGACAACGAGGATGAAGGGGAAAAACACATTATAAAAGAAATTGTGGATGAGATAATTGAAGCCATAGAGGGTGTGGGAAGGTAGGTGACAGAGGACAATGGAGAGGAAATGCAGCTAGAAGATAGGCCGCCCTTTGAGTTTTATCTCACTTAATTTTAGGAGCTTTAGGATAAAGTGAATAGAATGGATAAGGTGTTTAACAAACTGACGTCTATCACCCTAGGGATTATGAGGAGGGATATATTTGGTACTGTGAATGGTTTGGCCTAAGTCAGGAAAGCTTATAGGAAGATCTACTCCTCTTAGATAATGGAGATGTAGTAGGAAGACAAAACTATTGAGGAGATGGAGTAGTGTAGCGAGGAGCTGGAGCAGGTGATAAAAGAATGGGACTTGATCTGTAGTCCCATAAAGTAGTCTATTTTTTTGTTTCTTTAGTTTATGGCCTCTGTTCCTTAGTACTTTTTGGTTCGACGCATCCTCTCATTTTATTTGGTTTCGGTTCTATGCTTTTTTGGTCTTTCGCTCTCCTGGTTTTGGTGGTTTCTTGGTTGTTTGACCTTGTGTTGTTTTGTGCTAGGTAGGGTTGTTGTTTTAGTGCAGGGTGTTGGTTCATAGTTTTGGTTCTATTATTCTGTGGTGGTAGTTCT
>VDFB02022945.1:45705-207252 GCA_007258455.2 Sequoia sempervirens | reverse complement strand
TCATCACTTTGAGAGATGTCAACCGAAGGGGACATGACAAAGGGCCCAGTTTTAGAAGGTGCTGCACCTATTGGAGAAAGAGGTGAAACATGTAGCGTGACTTTGAAGCCCATAAGGGATTCGTGGATCAAAACATGGGTGACCATTGTTTTTGATGGATGGAAAGATACAAAAAATCACCCATTGATCAATGTTATTGCCATGTCCCCTAAAGGGGCAATGTTTTGAGAGCAGTGGATTGTGAAGGATGTGTGAAAGATGGTCCATTTCATAGTTGCAAAACTCTCAAGCAATGCAAAACCTCGCCAAGTCTCGAAAATAATGACAGGAAAACTCGCAAAAGTTCGAAAACTCGGCAACTTAAAAAATTGCTTAAACTTCATTAAAATCACATTTTTTTTGCAAAATTCAATGATAAGATGCATCCAATGAGTCAATAAAATGAGTACATAGAAGAAACAAGCTGAGTCTAGTTATATTTGATTGATTTGAAAGAAAATTAGATACAAAATTGCATCCCCATGTGGAATGCTCAATACGCTGATAGTATACTAATAGTTTGAAACAAAATGAAAATAGCAAATTGTTTTTGTAAAACTGAAAGTAAATACAACATTAATATATTTCAGCTTTTACAAATTCACATCTTCCTCTTCCCATGTCTAGTACTTCTCAGTGTTCTCACTACGGGAGAGGCTGTAGTTGTAGGCATCTGCTGTGGCTCCTCAACCTCCATCCTGGATGCAGAGGCTACTACTGGTGGCTCTGGCACTGCCAATGACTCCTCCTCAGGATCATCCTCAATGTCATCCAATGAGAATGCAAATCCACCCTCGTCCTCCATTGCTTGTCGCTCAAAGTCATAAATCTCATTGTCAGAAAACAATGGAGGTTGCTCATCTTGCCCTATCCAATCATTGTATGGATCTATCTCATCCAAATCAATTGGATCATCTGATATCTCCTTAACTTGTTTTTTGCGCAGCCGAAGATTATATTGCACATACACAAGGTCATTCAGGCGTTTCTGAGCTAGTTTGTTCCTTTTCTTTGTGTGGATGGCCTCAAACAAGCTCCAATTGCGCTCACAATTGGAAGAGCTACAAGGCTGCGATAAGACACGGAGGGCAAATTGCTGGAGATGTGGGGTATTTCCACCCCAATTTGACCACCAAACATCTACAAAAAACAAATTAAGAGTTAGAAGAGAACCTAGAAACTTAGAAAGGAAAGTCAAAACTCAAAAGTTGAAATTTGAAAACATATTTTATCAAATTATCAATATTTGTAACTTGTAAATTTCAAAATTTATACCTGGTGGTTGATTGTGTATTGCTCTCTTTGCTAGCTCTAAAGAGAAGAGTTCACCCCTTTTTTCTCTATAACTTTGGATTTCATTAACAACAAGGTCTCCTACATCAAGGTCAGGTGACATTCTCTGAATGCACTTCATGAGTCCCTCCATAACCTCTCCAGTAGGATCTAAGTAGGTGCTTGAATGGAAGAAATGAGGGTTGAAGAAGTAGCCTGCTGCATGGAGGGGCTGGTGGAGTTGATGGTTCCACCTCCTGTCAATAATCTCCCAAATGGGATCAAATTTGAGGCTGTCCTCTTTATAATAATTTTTTATAGCCTCCTTGGCCCTATCCATGGCCTCATAAAGATATCCCATTGGGATTTTATCCCCATCCACCAAGCGGAGCACTCTAACCAAGGGCTCTGAAAGCTACAAATTACAATATAAAAATGCAAAAAGATTAGAGTTTCAAATTTACAATGAAAGACATCAAAAAATTTATTCAATTTGAATTCAAATTCAAAGTTTTGAAATTGAAGTTACCTTCACAATCTCTGCAGCCTTTTTTGCAAATTCAGCATCAAACACAATTCTTGACACATTATCTCCATCCGGCTTCTTTGAATAGGTTGAGTCATCCCATGATTGACTCACAAACATTTGTTTTAAAGCCGTCAAAGAACCAAGAATGCTTTGCAACGTTAAGAAGATCGTTGCAAACCTTGTGACACCTGGCCTCACCAATTCTTTCCCATGGGTGTGCTCCCTCATCAAGCGAAGAACCCAAGGGTGATTGTAGATATATTTAGTGATTCTCCTCGCGTCCTCTATAATTGGTGTGACCCAATCTAGTTTTCCTATGTCCTCCAAAAGAAGGTCAAGGACATGAGCTGCACATGGTGTCCAAAAAATTGAGGGGTGTTTATCTTGGAGAAGTCTTCCTGCTGCCACATATGCTGCTGCATTATCAGTTATGATTTGCACAACATTTGCAATCCCCACCTCCATGCAAACTCCCTCCAACATCTTAGCCAAATTTTCTGCACTTTTTACAATGTGGGAGGCATCAACTGATTTTAAAAACACCACCTCTTCTTTGCATGCAACCAAAAAATTAATGATGGTACGGTTTTTTCCATCCGTCCACCCATCATAAAGAATAGAGCAGCCATATTTTTTCCATTTTTCCTTTTGCTCCTCTACTGCTGCCCTTGCCCTTTCAGTTGCATTAGTAAGCAACCTACAAGTACAAAGTGAAATTAAGTACACAATTTTAATTTGTAAACAAAAAAATAGCTTAAATTCATCATAAATTAAACTTAAAAAACATAAATTAAATAACATAAACTAACCTCCCACTCAAGTCCGTGCGAGAAGGCGCCTTGTAGCCTTTTCCTGCAACTGTCAATGTGGTGACCAAATTGTGCCAGTAAGGAGAACTCGCCACATTGAAAGCAATATTGTTAAAATACCAAAAATCTGCACAAGCAATGTCTGCTTGCTCATGCACCTCCCTATTCCATCCAGTCGCCTCTAAGGAAGGTTGTGCACCAGTTGTGTTTCTAGGCACAAAAAAACTATCCAACCGTGTCGGTGTAGGTCCTGTAGCTGCCCTTGCCCCTGGTGCTCTACTAGAGGAAGATGAAGGGATGGAGGTTGAGGTGCCAATGGGTTGCCTTGACCTTCGCACACGTGGGCCACGAAGAGAGCCCACTATCTCCTGAATCTCCTGAGTAACATCATAATCATCATCTGACTCAACTGGAACACCTTGAGAAGAGGCAATGGTTGCTTGCATTGCTGCTCTTGCCATCTCTCTTTTCATTTTTTTTTTCTTCTGCAGCTGAAAGTATGGCATTCATTTGTCTTTTTATTTCCTCTGTTGTATGAGGACATTCCTTAGCATCACGTTGAGGGATGCCTGCAAGGTGGTACTTGAGGCGATTGATGCCCCCACGATATACTTTTTTACATGGAATGCAATATACTGTGCCAGGTATGGGTCCTAGATAAGCATACTTCCAAGCAGGATCTCTAGCTCCTGGAGGACGTTTACCTACAAAGTCCGTAGGCACGGATGGGGCAGAGCCTGAGGCAGAAGTGGGTTCAGAAGCCATTATCAATTAATTATTAACCTACACAAAGTGAAAGTCATAGCACAACTTGTTAGTTTTTGATAGAAAATTTAAAAACAAACTAAATTAGATTAAATCAAAAGAGATTACTTTAAGTTTAAATTACTAAAAATCTATCACTAGATTCTAAATCTAAACATTTTCATAACAAAAAAATTGGATTTAAAAATAAAAAATAAAAACTAGGGTTTCAAAAAAATGTGAAAAAATGTAAAAAATATGAAAATGACTTCAAACTAGTAAAAAATTAAGCTAATCTAGGATTGTAAGCATGTTATTCAACAAAAAAGAGGATTCAATCATTCAAAACAAAAAAAATAACTAGGGTTTAAAGAAAATTTAAAAAAAATGAAAAAATCAGCAAAATATGTTAAAAAATCAGAAAAAATCATTAAAAAATCTTGTTTTGATGAATCTAAATCTTGTTTTGATGAATCTAAATGCATTTAAATCATTTTCACACTACAATCAAATGATTTTTAAACATAGAACCAACAAGAATGAAGATTTTTTTAAAAAAGAAGAAAGAACAAGAAAAATGAGAAACCCTACCTGGAAATCCAATTTGCCTTCTAAATTCGATGTAAATGCCCTTCAAATCTTGTCTTTTGGATGCAAAATCACTGCAAATGAGTGCACAATGCCTTGGAGAGGTTTTTTGCTGAGTGTGAGAAGAGAGTGAATGAAAAAAGATAACTTAAAATTGCTTTTTAGCGGCTGCTTGGGCGTTCTAACTGTCGCGCGGGTTTTTCTGGAAAACTCGCCGTACTTTCTGGAAAAACTCGCCAAAAGTACGGTGAGTTTTTCCAGAAAGTACGGGCGAGTTTTCTGGCGTACAAGTGCCTGAAAAACTCGCCCCCTGGAAAAACTCGCGAGTTTTTCACTACTCGCCGGGTTTTGTGCGAGTCTTGCAACGTTATGTATCCATTTATTGCTAACATCCTTTGCCAAGCTATTGAAGAAGTGGGCCATCAAAATGTTGTGCAAGTTGTAACCGACAATGCCAAAAATTGTAGGGCTGTTGGGTTATTGGTTGAGGAGAAGCATCCACACATTTTTTGGACACCTTGTGCTGTCCACTCCCTCAATCTAATGCTACAAAAAATTGGATCCAAAATTGAATGGATCAAACAGGTGTATGCCGAGGGCGAAGACATCCAAATGTTTGTCATCAACCACCATATGATGCAAGGAATATTTAGACAATTCTCTAAATTGGAGTTGTTGAAGGTAAGTTAATTCTCAATATTTTTAAATTTTTGAATTTTCTTTTAATTTTAATTTTTAAATTTTGATTTTGTATATTTAAATTATATTTTAATTTTGATTTTCAAACAAAAGTCACCGAGACCCATTTTCTCCAACATACCAGTTGAGACGAAAGGCTCTCGTGAGGCACTGTGTGCCATGGTAATCAGCCCTAATTGGGCCATATGGAGGCAATCTAGCAGTGAAAGGGCAAATAGGGTCAGGCAAAGGATCCTAGATGATTGTTGGTGGGATTGTGTTGAGTACTTGGTCAGTTTCACTAAGCCTATACTGAGCATGATCCGTTATACCTGGAATTCTGGAGGACTCCGTTTAAGCGGGTATAATGATGTGGTATCAAGACCTGCTTCGAATTTGGAGAGAAGATGAGATCCATCATCAATGCAAAAGAGGAAGATCCTGAAGAAAAATTCTTCAAAGAGCTACAAGAAATCATGGTTGATAGATGGAACAAAATGACCACTCCCTTGCATCTTCTCGCTTTTGCATTGAGTCCCAAATATTATAGCCCTGAGATACTTTCTGCTTCATCAAGAGTTGCTCCATATAGGGATGGTGAAGTGGCCCAAGGGTACAAGGCAGCAATTCGTAGAATCTTCCCTGATCGTGACCAACGTGATCGAGTGAGGGCTGAGTTTATGGCTTTTGCATGCCCTGGGAGTGTTGATCAAAATATGAATGCTCTTCGAGACACGTGCAAGGTGGATGCTCATAGTTGGTGGCACTTCCATGGGCAAGAATACATGCACCTCCAACCTATTGCAATAAAAGTTTTATCCCAAGTAAGTTTTATAATTTATATTTGTAATTTTAATTTTAAATTTTAATTAATAATTTTGTTTAGTTAATTTTTGTATCTCTTAACTATTTATTAATTTAATTTGGTCTTAATAGGTTGCTAGTTCATCCTCTTCTGAGAGGAATTGGAGCACATACTCCTTCATCCACTCAATAAAATGCAATAGGCTACATTCAAAAAAGGCTGAGGACTTGGTGTATGTGCATTCAAACTTGTGCCTCCTTACACACAAACATAGTTCCTACAAAGAAGGAGACACAAGGAGGTGGGATATTGAGCCAGAGCAGCTTGACTTGGATGCTTCCACAAGTCACTTAGCTGCACTTGATATTGATGATGACTATCAGCCTGAAGCAACTACTGAGCATGAGAGTGCTAGTGTCGGTGCTAGTGTCGGTGCTAGTGGCAGTGCTTGTGCGAGTGCCACTAATGCTCTTTGTGGTTCTACACAAAATGTAGCATCTAATGATGCTGATGATACTGCTTTTTTTTATGACCCATATGATTCAAATTGACATTGTAAACACTTGACATTTTTATGTTTAAGGTTTGAACTTTAATTTATAATTCTATATCATGACATTTGACTTTTGAGTATAAACTATAAAGTGGTGGTGTATTTTTGCTATGTTATTTGACTATTAATATGGTGGTGTATTCTGAACTTAAATACTGCTGCAAATATGTATATATTTCTGATTTTTATATGTTTTTGTATTACCAAACCCAAACGGAATCTAACCTCTCAAAATTTTTTCCCCAAATCAAGCGAATCGGGTTCTCTAACCCAACCTCAACCCAAAACAACTGCAACTTAGTTCCCCATTTTACAAAGGAGAGTAACACTTTTATATAGAAATTCATAAGACGCATGTATCTAAAAAGAAACCATAGTTAACTGAAGCAAACTATAGCTGAAAACTGAAAGATGTTAAAACGAACTAAAGCATAAACAAAAGTTACTAAAATCTAACTAAGTTAACTAAAAGTAAACTATTGACTAACTAAAGCTAAGATGACCATTAAATATTACAATAATACTTTAATATGTGCGAGTTAGTATCCTACTTGATGACACAACATAATTAGATGTGAGTTAAAAGTCAACATGATTCTTGTAGCTCCAAAATTACTGACAGATTACAAATATCCATGAATATAGACTAGAGTTTTTTATGTAACATCCTTCTAGTGCATTGAAGCTCTTTAAAACAGCATTCTTGAATCTCTCTCACTATATAAATCTTCATCCATCTTTTTCCTCATGCATTCTTGGTATCTCTGTGTTAAAGCTGTGACAGATTCATATATAGTGCATGTATAGTAGAAAATTTAGAAAATAGAAGTTGATAAAAACCCTTGTTCTTCTTTGCAAAGTAAATCAAGAGCTCTATAATTTAAATCTGGTCTGTGTACTTGTGTCCAAGCTAGGACAAAGCATCTTTGTTTAGGCCTTTTAGGTCTTCAACACCCTAAAGGATCTAGTGTTTTAAATTGTTTACTCATAGCTCTTATGGGGCATTTTTCCATTGATACATCTAAATGTAGTTTTTTAAGTCTTTTTTTACAAGGAGAGAAATCAGCTAATTTTATCACCCCATTACATAGACTCGAAACAATTTGTCTCCCAATCCCGAGGAACAGAATCCTTTAGGCTTAATGGTAGAGCAAGAACCATAATTAGGTATCGTATCATTCTAAAATATTTGCTTCTTCAATGCTTATAATTCCATGTTTTCTGTTGAGATTAAGCTATTGAGTGCTGCATTGAGTCATAAGCTACTTCTCATCAAGTTTAAACAGTAGCTTGATCTTTCCTCCCGCCTCTTGATCATTTAGTTTTATTTCACATATACATATAAGTTTGGAACTAGAGGCTCAAAAGGAATACTACTTTGGGATGGTTATATTGATGCCTACTCATGCTCATGGATGTTCTGAAGACATGGTAATAAACAAAAGTTCAATAATCAATAAACGTGTATTGTTCTTTCTCAATGGAATAACTTCAAGCCAATTTCTTTCTTGGATATAAACTTTCTGTTGGTTCTATTAGATAAAGATGTTGTTTCTATTTTGGGAGCTTCATTTGTGCTGCTTATAAATCTAATTTTTTTGAGTATCACTTGTGCAAAATAGTGAATTTCTACTAGCTGACATCTGTGAGCAACTTATTGTTTTTCTAATCTTGTGAAAACTCAAATTGAGTTTATGATTTTAAAGTCACGTTTTATAGCAAGGTTATTTCCTAGATTGTTGATTTTGTGCAGGAGTCGAGAGCAAGAACAGTTAGAGTGGCAACATACATATGCTAGATTAAAGCCTGGAAAACTGTCACCTCTGTTACCTGTTCCACACCATATATTAAAGCCACCTTATGTGGATTCAAAATTTGTACCTGAAGTTGGACATGGAACACAAATACATGATGCTGAGGGGATAACACGTATGAGAGCTTCAGGACAGCTTGCCTCTCGTGTCCTGGATTATGCTGGAACATTGGTCAAAGTATGCTTTAGTCTACAAACTTTCAATCAAACTATTTGGTCTGAATGATTTTTCATTGATAAAAAGAATATACAAAATATGCTTTATATACAATCGAAATTTGAATCAGGCGTAACTTCCATCTACAAACAAGCTCTTCTTGTTTGTTGTTGATGGAAACTTTGAGAAACACAAGTGGAAGGGTTGCATTGCATGGAAAAAAATTCCTTTGGCTTAGATGCCAAGCTTATAGACTATCTATTTCACCAAATCCACCTGACACATTCGCTTGGCTTCAATTTGATTCCATGTAATTCTGGTGAGGTAGACCACAGTTAGAAAGGATCTCTGGTCAATAGTGTGAAACTCTGGTCTTCTAATGGTTTTAAAAAAAAATCAACTACAGTTATGTGTTCTCAGTGATCCTCTCTAAGTGTCATGAAATGTTTTCTGGCATGATTTTTTAAATGTGCATCATAAACTTGAAAGTAATTATTGCCTGTATTATATGTTGGAATGTTTGCAGTAATTAATATTTTGATTATTCTCAGATATATGCACACATAAAAATTAATGGCATGTTAGTATTGATTGAACATCTACATAATGAATGGAGAATACATGGAAATGTTTCTATTATACTTAGCCAATTCCGTAATAAACCAAGATTCTAGTCACAAGGGAATACCTAAGGACTAAATGTAGGAACTTCAAAAACTTTTGCTGTGTTTAATCTTGGTTATAAGTGTAGGTTTATTCCAACATGACATATCTATATAAGGATTGCAACTATGACAATTTGTTGTAAATTCACTTTCTATCTAGTCTTTAAGAATCATAGACAGAAAACCTTAATGATTTGTAGTCTACATGGCTAATTATGCCTCCAAGCTGTTGAACTTGTAGTCATCTCTTAATTATAATTCTGATCTATTTTGGTTGTTCACTGATAAGGAAATCTCTAAGTTTTTTAATGTCTTGAGTCACTTACATTTGAGAGATTGTATATGAGGCTGCATGGCACTTTCAAAGTAGAGTAGCTGTAGCATTGATTATCTAATTCTTTTCATTATGGTATTGTGGATGTCCCCATCCTAGTCAGCGCAGCTAGTGACGAGGTTAGCCTATTATTCGATCCTCGTAGGCTGACAGGAGTGTGCAGAGGATCATCTGGGGCAATTACTCAGTGTTTGGTAGCTCCAGTTTTGCAGTTGTGTCAGGTTGGGCCTTCGCAGAATCTTCCGGAGTGCATTTTCAGGAACTTTCTATTTTTAGAAAGTTAGGTCAAGCGGAAGCTGCTATTTTGGGCAGGCCACCTGGTTCAACTTTTCAGCTCAGAGTCGACCCAGTTATTCAGTTTGGTGACCAGACGGAGAAATAAGGAGTATTTAATGATTTATTAAATATTTAATATTTTGACTTTATAATAAAGTCACTTTATTAATATATTTAAATATTAAGTGATTAAATGATATATTATAAAGTAATACTTTATAATAAAGTGATTTATTTTGACTTAATGAATAAATATTATTCATTAAATAAGGCGTCATTTAATTATTGTTATTTCTCCTAAGTTCAAAAAGGCATATTAAATCATTTATTAAATGATTATTTTTAAAGGAGTTTGGGTCGAACTTTTCAAAGGCAAATATATATTCACTCAAGGCAAAATCGAACCATTATGAGATTATTATTCGACTTTTGTCTTTTTGCTCTGAGCATTGGAGTTTGCAAACCCTAGGGTTTCTCGCAGACAGACGTTTCTGGAGAACGAAAACTCTTCAGAGATTAGGCAGACTGAGGCTGTGCAATACCAGCTGAAGCTTGCACCTGGTGATTTCACACAGAGGTCACAGATTGTGCTTATTCATCTATTCAGACGGAGATTTACAGAGTTATTCATCAGTCAATAAAGGCGACTTCATCAGAGATCATTCTTCAAAGTGTTGGCACATTTCCCAAGGAGCCGTACTTGGTCATTTATTGCTGCAGCAGGCCGTACTTTTTTGTACTTCCAGGGCCGTACTTTCTCTTCTCCAGAGGAACGCATATATTCTTCAGTTTCTGGTGATTGTAACTTGGGTGCCTTGGTACTGGAGATTGTTTCTTGCCTGTGACTGGAGAGCAAAGTGGATTTATTATTTTCTTCATGTATTTATTGCTGCTACAGCCGCCATCCAGGTTCTTCAATAAAATTTCATGTAGTTCATTCTTTATTCAGATTTTGGTATTGTAAAAGCTCTGAAAAAATAATATAATGGTGCGCCCATGTTCTCTGAGCATATTTGAGCTTATTGTATGAAGTTTTGAATTTATTTGAATTTATTAGCATTTTAGAAGGAAAATCGCAGCTTTCCATTTTGTCTGAAAAACTCATCAAAAACACAAAAAACCAAAACTTGCAAAAACAACAAAATCTCAGTTAGGGTTTCGAATTGAGAACCATCAGGGTTCCGACACTCAGGTCATCCTCACAGTCACATAGAGATCATGTCCAAAGAATCAAAAGAATCTAAACCAGAAGTGGAGGAAGAAGAATCCAAAGAGAGGAATAGAGAAGAGACTTTTAGAGGGACCCTAGTCACACTTTTGGGTGCTCCTACACACCATCCTTTCAAAGCTTATGGATTCTTACATTTGCAAAAAATTACAATGTTGATTGACTGCGAAGCTACACATAACTTCATAGATGAGAGTTTGATTTCTAGGAGAGGGTTGAAAATAGAGGATATAGAAGAGTTCAATGTTATAGTGGTTGATGGTTTTATCATTCTTTGCAACAAGAGGATGCAAGGACTCAAAATCTGTAATGTCCCTGTTGTGACCTTTTCACACATCACCCCATTCAAAATAGTGACCCCCTATTTTTTGCTCCATTCTGGTCTTTTGGCTTTGGTTTTGTCTCTCTCTCTCTTTCTGTCTCTTTCTGTTGTCCGCTTTCTGGGGATGTGCACATTTGTGAGCTTAAACGTAAAATTTCGGCCAAGTCTAAGAATTAGGGTTTGTACTACCCTAGTCAATTTGAGGTCAAATGGAGTGAATAAGTTGGAATCTGAGCTTCATATTGCAGTCAGTATGCTTCCAGCAGGCCCTTAGCTAAATTTCAGTGAATTCTAACAACTTACTATTTTTAGTAAGTACCTAATTTGGGGCGTTTTCAAAGCACTATTGAAGTTCTCTCAGTCACACTACATTTAGAACATGTCAAGCTGCTCGTCTGCAAGTTTTGAGCCAGAACGAACAACTGTCTATTTTTAGTAAGTTCAACTTCCGGAGCAGATTTTAGGGTTTATATGCAAAGTTCTTCAATGCATGTCGAGAGATTCTTTCTGGGATTTCTGAAACTTTCGCGACGATATAACATGCAAAATGAGACAATCACTTTCAGTATTCAGCCTTCAGAGGCTATTTTTAGGGTTTGCATGTTAGAGTTTTTAATGCATGTCTGGAGATTCTTTCTAGGTTTTATGAAACCTTCACAGTGATGTGACATGCAAGGCGAGATGATCACTTTTCTAGGACTTACTATTTTTAGCAGGTCCATTCCAGCAGCTGCCCAGCACATCAAGATCACAAACAGGGCGAAGTGCAACAGAAACGAGGTCAAACGGGGGTCATTTGATATACATGCAAGTCAAATTAGGGTTTCCAGCTTTGGGACCCAAAATGAGGGGTAAAATGCCAAAATTTTCGAAAACCGGTGTATCCCACTGCGATGAGCATCTTTCAAGCTATCCACCGGTAAAATTTGAAGGCAATCGGAGCACTTACTATTTATAGTAAGGCATTCCAAAAACAGGCTAAAAATAGTAAATCAGCAGCAGGCACCAGTGTGAACGGGCAAGTCTACCGATGAAGGTCACGGCATTCAAATTTCAAGTCAAACGGAGTTGTGGAGGTCATGAAATCAAGCAGTTGCTATAAATAGTAAACCACCTTCAAAAACGTGCTATAAATAGCAGGTCAGCTCGGGATGGCAGTGTGAACAGACTAACAAGGTCATGAAGATCCAGTGGTTAAAATTTCAAATCAATCTGGGCTTCAGAGATGTGAAAATCAAAGGACTTACTATTTATAGTAAGTATTGGGCTGGCAGAAGGAATGAGGAAAAAAAGCCTAAGTCTGGAAAATATCCTCCTTCACATGCAAAATGCGCCCATCTTCAAGCCAGGTTGATGAAATTTTCTAAGTCTGCACTCAAATCCTACTCACTACCTGAAATGCGCCCTCAAAGAGAAATGAAGTTTGATGGAGATAAAATTCTTTTAGGCCTGGATTTCGTCCTGCAAGACCCTCCAAATGCGCCCAAGGAAGGATGTCAAGGTGTTAGAAAATTCTAAGTCAAGGCGTTCATCCTTCACCACATATGAAATGCGCCCACCTCACAGGAAGAAGCTAGGAGAATTTTCTAAGGCATGAAGATTTAAATCCACCTCCCCCCTCCATATGCGCCCTCATGGTAAGAAGGTGATAGAAAAATGGCTAAGTGTTGAAGTTTATCCACCTCATGTCCTCAAATGCGCCCACTTCAAGATGGAGGTTGATAAAAAATTTCTAAGAGATAAATCCGCCTCATAGCCCAAAATGCGCCCATGCAGGCTAGGAAAAGACAAAGTTTTAATCCTCCTTGGGGTCCAAAATGCACCCATGCTTGAAGAGGGGTCAAAGAAATCAAAGGAGTTGAAAAAGTTAATCCTTCTCCACCCCCTAAATGCGCCCATCTTTCTACCTATGTGAAATGCGCCCAAGAGAGGGTGAAGACAAGTAAAAAGGTTACTAAGGCGTTGTGCAAGAGAAGAATATTCCTAGTGTTGACTTTCTTCTTCCCCCTTTGAATGCGCCAAGTCTAGGATGAGATTGAGGTGAAAATTTGTTAAGTGAAGGTGAAATTGGTGGGTGAAAATTGCCAAGGCGTGGCTAATGTCCTCCTCAATGTGCTAAATGCGCCAAGGTGAAGGTGAGATGAATAAAAAAATCACTAAGGCGTGGGAGTTATTTCCTTCTTGACATGTAAAATGCGCCTAGAGTATTGAAGATGGTAGCTTCTAAAAAGAAAATATGCTAGGCGTTGAAGTAAAAATATCCTCCATGACATGCTAAATGCGCCCAAAGTGCATGCTAGAGATAAAGTTTAAAGTGAGGAAATATTCTAAGGCGCTGAAAGTGTTAAGTCCTCCTCAATATGTGAAATGCACCATGATTGAAGTTAAATGGAGAAAATTTTCTAAGAAAAAAATTTCAAATTCCTCCTTGATGCCTAAATGCACCTATACTAGTGATATTATTTGAAATTTTCTCTAAGGCACAAAATTTCATCTCTAGAAGAAATACGCCCAAGTTGAAGGAGTGATGAAATTTGCAGAGGCATGAATAAAATTGGCAATGGATGAGTCAGAAGGTGCCAGCTTCACAAGGATGATGAAAATTTTCAAGTGAGAGCAGGAAAATTACACCCAGAGATGAAGAATTGGAATAAATTTGGTTGAGAAATATTTTTCTAAGGTTAAAAAATTCAAAAATTAAATGTACCCCTTCATTTGTAGACCCATGGATTCGACGTTTTCTGAAGGGAATTTTCATCTGGGTATTGGACGTCTGCAATGAGGAATGGATTTTAAGGTCTTCCAACTTCGCCAAGGCCTTCGAGATGAAGATTTTCCATGGGCACCTGATTGATGAATTTTCTAAGGGAAAAATTTTAAAAATTTCTAAGGCAAGAAGGATAAAATGTTTTGTTGAAGATAAAATGCCTCGAATGATGAATTTGAAGTGATTTCCTAGGTGAATTTGCTCAATTTTCTTCACGAAGTCGAACCTCCGCAAGTCAGAGATGGATAAAATTAAGTGTCAGAGCTCCAGTTGGTGAAGTGAATTTCTTAAAGAATGCAGTTGAAGTTAATATTTCCAAAAGATGATTTTAAAATACCAAGTGAAGTACGCCTTGGCCAGTCAAGATAGATCTTTTGAAATTCTAGAAGGTCAAGATTCCAGACGCCAAATGACAAGTGTTGCAATTGCCAGAGGAGGGAAATTCGAATTCCTGCTATGAAGTAGTGGAAATTTAATAAGCTGGCTAAAGATAGCTTCTTCTAGAATTCAACTCGGCTATTTGAGCTGAGAAGTTGTTTCATTTTCTCCATCAGCTGAAGAAGTACGATTTGAGCTCTGAAGTAAAGATTGCAGTACAAGTGAATAGTTGAGTATTGAAGAAGTTTGAATTGAAGTTTGAAGCTGAACATTGAAAAGTGCGAAATTTGAAGAAGTCTAGGTGCTAAGAAGTTGCTGAAAGTAAAGTTGGCCGATTTTATCTAAGTGTTTAAGTTGTTGAAGCTTGCTCAGAAAACTTTTTAAGTGTTTGTTGGCATAACAACTAGCACCTCTGGAGTAAGAGTCGGTACGAACAGCTATGCGCACTACGCAATGAGTGCTCTTCAAATTAGGAGGGGAAGCTCCCTCGTTGTGCTTGACAAAAATACCTGCAAAGGGAAATAAACTAAACTAATTCCTGTCTTTTTGTTTCAGCTGTAGAGGTACAAGGCTTTCTCGAAAACTATATACGTTGCAGCTGAGAATTTTCTCTGGTTTCGCAGATTCACTAACTACAACTAAACTTAATTGCTTAAATTCTATCCAGTCTCCTCAAGAAAACAGAGCATGAGGAAACGGAGCAAGGTTTGACTATCAGACGATAAACAAGTATAGACCCTCAACTTGAAGGCAAGGTGGCACATCTATTTGCTCAATCTAAACAAGTTTATTGATAACAACATCACATGATAAACTGAATACGGATTCTCTACTTGAGGGCAAGGTGGCACAACTATTATCTCAATCCGAATAAGTTTATTGTTCACAACACCATATGATAAACAAGTGCAGATTCTCTACTTGAAGACAAGGTAGGCACAACTATCATCTCAATCTGAACAAGCTCATTGAACACAAAACAGATTTATCTAAACTATGGAAAGAATTCACCATCACAATCGCATGAAACCCTATGTGGCATAACAATTGATCATAAAGTAAAGACGCATGAACAAATACCAAAAGAGTAATATTGAGGGCAAGGTAGGCGCAGCATATATCTCTCTCTCAAGCAAAAGTTCATTACAAATGAGCAAAAGCTCTTATTTATATACATCAAGGTGTAGGTAACCCTAAAATCACCTTGAGTCATCTATAGTCTTGCAATGCATGCAAGATTTGCTGCCAAACCCTAATGAAGTAAACTATACAGTTAACTGGAAAGCTACAATCAATTAACCGATACATTTAACCTAAATGGACCATGTGCAAGCATGCACGTCCTTATTTAAAACAAAGTTAACTGGACACTACCCTCAGTTAACTGGAAACCCTAACCCTAACTCCTGTGATGATAATTCCAAGGATAAGATAAGCATGTGTTAAGTCAGCAAGTGAACTCAAGACTGAAAGTCGAGTTAACTGCTGCTCATAACTCAACCCTCGAAATTAACTGCAAGTTCCAACTGGCAAATCACTCCATGTCATCTCGGTCTAACACTTCGACCAAGAACTCATCAATCTCTGTGTCATCTGGCACTTTGATGCTGTTCAAAACAACAGTCTGTTTCTTCAGTTCTCTGCCACTTTCCCTGATCGTATGCATGCCATCTTTACAATCTTCAGTCGCCTTTCTGAGACTAGCTGCAATCACTGAAATATTCTCTAACTTAGGCGCCATTGGCTCACCTTCAAGGCTGTCACAAATCAGCTTCTCGAATTCAGCTTGTACTTTGTCCAACTCAACATACGTGCCATCTTCAAGAAGATAATGACACGGAATCTGAACAACGAAACCGCTAACAAGTGCAAGTACTCCAACCACATCATCCTTGAGTGAAAACAACTTGGTAGAAATCTTCTCACATATTTCCATTTTGAGAAGGTGCTGCTCTCTCCAAGTAAAAACTTTCTCCTGGTCCTCGTCAATCTCCAAGGCATCGTATGCAACAGATAATTGAGATACCAGAACACGATCCTTTGCCAAACTCTCTGCAACCGCAACTTCGAGCAACTGAATACCCTGACGGAGTTTATGTGCATCACTCCTCAATTGATACAAATCTGCAAGAAGACGTTGACCTGTAGCAACTACACTTTCAATCCAGTTGTCCAAAAGTCTGCCATGACTGACTAACTGATCCAACTTTTGTTACCGAGGTTGTCCCGAGGAAACGGTAGCTTGTTGTGACCTTTTCACATAGCCCCATTGCAAATAGAGGACCCCCTAATTTTGGCTTTAGCACTACGTTTGTTTTGTCGTTGTCTCTCTTTCTCTTGTCCCTTCTTCGAGGGGTTAGCGTTGAACTAAACATGAAGATTTGTGGGAATCTGAAAATTAGGGTTTCATCTTTCTGGTCAGTCTGAGGTTGAACAAAGTGAATAAATTGAAAACAGAGACTAACATTGCTGTCAGTATGCTTCTAGCAGGCTCTTAGCAAATTTTCATCAGATTCTGAAGTACTTACTATTTTTAGTAAGTATGCAATTCGAGGGCAATTTAATGCGGCATTTTGGAGATTAAATCTGCTTGGTCGAACGCGTCCGAGGGCTACTCATATGCAAATTTGGCAGCAGTTACTTACTATTTTTTAGCGATCCGGCTTGAGCCGTTGAGGTTGAATCGCGAGTTTTGCTTTTGCGTAATGCGGATATTTCATACAGGTTTTGAGACCCGATGATATAACATGCAAAACGAGACGACAACTTTCAGAATTCAGCCTTCCGAGGCTATTTTTAGGGTTTGCATGTCAGGGTTTCTTTTGCATGTTGGATAATTCCTGATGGGTTTTTCGAGAGCTTCGCGATGGTGTGACATGCAAACGGAGATTCTCACTCAGTAAGGAACTTGCTATTTTTAGCAAGTGTGTCCCGGCAGCCGCTTCCCAGCAGTTCAGATTCACGAGCTGATCGCAGTACCACAGAAACGAAGAGAAACAGAGTTTATTTGATACGCATGCAAAGCAAATTAGGGTTTCCAGCTTCAGAGCCTAAAAATAGGCGTAAAAAGTCAAAATTTTCGAAAACCGGTGTAAACCACCGCGATCAGCGTCCTTCAGGCTGTCTGCTGGTAAAATTTCAAGTCAAACGGAGCACTTACTATTTATAGTACGTCAATTTGGAAACTGGCTAAAAATAGTAAATCAGGTGCATGCGTCAGTGTTGACAGACAGGTCACGTGGTGAGGAGCGCCTCATTAAAATTTCAAGTCAATTGGAGCAGTGGAGCTATCAGAAACAAGCAGTTACTATTTATAGTAAACCAGCTTCAAAAGCATGCTAAAAATAGCAGGGTAACTAAAAATGGCAGTGTCAGCAGGACGACAAGGCTATGAGGATGCAGTGCGCAAAATTTCAAGTCGTTCCTAGCTTCAGAGGTGCAAAATTCAGAGGACTTACTATAAATAGCAGGGCATGTAAGCTAGCGAAAAATGATGAAAAATTGTCTAAGTCTGGAACTTCATCCAACAGGCCTAGCAAAATGCGCCAGGTGAGTAAGGAGGCAGGAAAATCCTAACATTCAAGCTCGTCCTCCACCATGGCCAAAATGCGCCCAAGCTAGAGGAGGTCAAAGCAAAGTCAACACCTTTCATCCCTCAGCCTAGCCCAAATGCGCCTTCAAGATATGCTGAGCACGAAAAAAATTCAAGTATGAAGTTTTATCCTTCTCAGGGGCCAAAATGCGCCCAAGGTGCAAAAGTCAAAGAGAAGTCAACAATGTTCATCCTGCTGCTAGGCCCAAATGCGCCCAACTTGAAGGAAGAAAAGGTTGAAAATTTTCTAAGTGTAAGAAATCCGCCTCACCCCTCCAAATGTGCCCATCCTGCAGCAGGGGTGAAATGCGCCCAAACACAGAGAGGTCAAAGTAGTCAAACGTTTTCATCCTCCTCAAGGGGCAAAATGCGCCCAAATGCATGCATGTCAGGACAAAAAAATAGAAGGCGAAGAGTCACATGGAGGCGTTTGAAAAGTTTCTTATCCTTCACATGCATCAAAATGCGCCCAAGGATGAATGAAGGTCAAAAGTCAAACAAGCTCGTCCTTCTCATGCATCAAAATGCGCCCAGGTTGCAAGGAGTCAACAAGTCAACATTTTTATCCTTCACACACATAGAAATGCGCCCAAACTAGCTCAAGTGAAGACAAAAAAAACAGAAGCTGAAGAGTCATCCTCTTGACATGCTCAAATGCGCCCAAGTTTAGATGGTAAAAGGTAAGTGAATGGAGTGAAAGGTGGTAAATAAGGTGAAAATATTACCTAGGCGTGGTCAATGTGAGGTAAATGCTAGGCGCACTCAAGGTGTAAGGTGTTGGAAAATACTAGGCGTGTGAGGTGGTAAAGATGAATGCTAGGCGTGATTTCAAAATTTTCTTCAAGTGTGTTGTGCGCCAAGGGTGGTGGGAGTCATAAGGTGTTAGAAAAGTTCTAAGGCGTATAAAGTGTGAAAATAAAATGCTGGGCGCCTAAAAGTGTTGGAGAATTTCCTAGGGCGTGATGAAGTGATAGTCCAAGGTGGTGGAAATAAAATGTCAAGTGTTATGCGCCAAAAGTCTGAGGAGAAATATGAAGTGAAGTAAATTGCTAAGTGATAAGAAATTTCAAAGGCAAGGATGAATATAAAATGCGCCTAAGATATTGAGTGATAGAAAAATAAAAAAATAAAACTTTGCCTAGGCGTTAGAATTTTAAATAAAATTGCCTTGCAAGTACAAAATGGTGAGTGGCAAATCAAGTGTGCCAGGCGTGAATAAAATTTTTCTAAGTCAAGTTGATAAAATTTCCTCCACTAGCAGGTGAACTAAAATTTTCTAAGGCAAATTCTCAGGGTGCAGGATGATTTAAATTTTTCTAAGGCAAAATATTTTCTTCTTAGAAAATACGCCTGGAGCTCAAGGTGGTGAAATTTTCTGAAGCTCGAGCAAATTTTTCTCAGCAGTGAAGTCAGAATGATAATGCAGGATGAATTCAAGTTCTTCAAATTGGAGCAACACCGATGATCACCGGCGAAGAATGGATTTAAATTCGACAAGATAATATTTTCTAAGGTTCAAAATTCAAGAAAATTGAATGAACCCGTTCGTTGTGTACCCATGAGTTCGACGCGTTTCGGAGAAAATTTTCTTCTGGGTATTAAAGATTATCGATGAGGAGTTGATTTTGAAGTCTTCCGCACTTCGCCAGCACTTTTCAATGAAGAATTTAATCAGTGCTCAAATTATGAATTTTCCTAAGGGGAGAATCTAAAATTTTCTAAGGCAAGTGTGAAGAAAATGTGTTTCCAAGGTGAAATTCTCCAGACGATGAATTTGAAAGGAACTGCCTAGGTGAATTTGCTCAAATTCTTCGTGAAGATAGTTTTCTTGAGCCAAAGATGAATAAAATCAAAGTTGTCAGAGCTCCAGCAGGTGAAATGAAATTCTTGAAGATGCAGTTGAAGTAGATGATACGCCCTTGAGGAAGATGGGTTGAAAATTTGGCTAAGGCATGGAGAATTTGAACGCGAAGTTGGCTAAGGAAAAATGATGAGCCCTTGAAGATCAAAGCGCGAAAATCAGGTGAGTTAAGATTATATTATGAAGTGTCCTAATACTCTTCTCCTCGCTTGTTTTGCAGGAGGAATGTCGAGGCCAGAGCACGATGACTTGAAGTGGTGAAGCACGATGATATTACAGCCTTCAGAGGAAGATAAAGTTATAAGTTTCACATGAAGGGAGAAAGTTGCAAGAAATTGGCAAAGTGTTAGCTCAAGTGACAAAGAAGTTGAAGAGCAACGTCAAGAAAGAAGATCAAGGACAGTGTGAACGTGTCTACAAGCGTAATCTTCTAGAAGACTGATTGTGGGCATTTATTGCCTTTGCTATTTTTGGGAGTGAGTGGGAATCTTTGATTCATTTAATGTACCACTCCCAATTCTGGCGGTTTTTAGGGTTAGGGCTGAGGTGGCACAATTTTAGCCACTCTATTGATTGTAACCCTAGCCGTCTTTTGGGACTTGGCTAGCTATATAAAGGGGGAGTCCCCCTCATTTGTAATTCATTAGACATTAGATTTAGAGGTAGAGGCAGAGCTTAGAGGAGTAGAGAGAAGTTGATAGAGTAGAAAGTAAAGTAGTGTAGATTGAAAAGGAAGGAAAGTCTTCCCTTTGGATACTTTGTAAGAAGTTGTCATGTATGCTTTCATAATAAAAGAACTTTCATTGATGGTGAATTCTTCTTTGTTGTGAATAGTTGTTGAGGCTTCTTCGTCCTTCCAATTCACGTAGCATCTTGAAGTAGCTTAAAGTAAAGTAGATTTCATTTCATGCAAGTATTTAGTAGTTGTGGAATGTGGTGCTTGATTTGAACAAGACTTCGCTTGTCCATACCACTAGCGGGCTCGTTGACGGTGGGTTCGCCTTGCGTGGTCAACTGGAAATTTGTGAAACTTAACTTCGATTATGATTTATACGTTGGCATGCGTCGTTGTGATGGTGTCTTCATGCTAAATCGTGATCTGAACATCTTAAGTCATTCCTCTGAAGATTGCACCAGTTCCGCGGAAGTTGTCCGAAGTGAGGCAAAACGGAGCTTGGTTGAAGTCTGTGAGAATTGATCGCCGTGTCCCACGCCTTAGAGTAGAACATAAACTTCTTAGGCCCTACACCCCTTTTAAATTCAGTCCATTTCTAGTTAGAATTAGGAAACTTGTGCTCATTTGCCAAATCATTCGAATTACACGCAAAGCCCTTAGTCTACTGTTTGTTGTTAGCCGTCGGACAATTGTGTAAGTCCCCTTGAAATACCAGCAATATCACATTGAGCCAAACTGAGCCTATTCGCACTTAAGGAACCTTGGAGTTGAAAGCATGATCTTACTCGCAATCTTAGCATGTTGAATACTTTGTTCAAGAGAGGATAGAGCGTCCGTTAGGAAACTTTATTCTGTGTTGGTGCGGTCTCAAAAACCACGTCAACAGCGCTCTATTCGAACTTCCATGAACAAGACCAGAAATGTACTAACGAAGTTGACTATTTTCAGCCTTGAGCAAAGCCTTGTCTTCTCCATCCTTCGTGATTCACTCTTCAAGATTATTAGTGACGATCTTAAGAAGAGTCACATCTGTCTCTCGAGTGCTCCTGCCAAGATTAGCCTTAGTAAAAGTGAAATCACCAACTTCAACTTCATCTAAGCTTTTACCCTCTGGAGGAACGGCAACTTCGATAACAATCTCTGATTCTGGAGTCTTCTCGATATGCACCTGTTTCTTGATCTTCTTGTTCGACCTTCTCTGATAAGGTTCACCGAACTCAGATAAATCAAGGTTGTATGAGGGTTCTCGCCTCTATCTTCCCAAAGACTTCTCGAGCCAACATGACTAAACAATATTTTCAATTCGAGGAGAGACTGTCCCTGATGTATCAACCTGTGGTGGTTCAGATGTCTCCGATCTAGCTTGAATTGGTGTCTCAGGCTCAGAATCTATGTCAATAGGTTGCATGTGAGAATTCCCAATATAAATGGAAAATTGGCTGCAATCTTATGATGATTGCGAAGAAAGAAATGAACATGTTGCATCTGCCTGAGAAACTCCATGAAGATGATCTTGTCTGACGGGTACCTCGGCAACATCAAGGGCTCTCCAACATATCCATAAACCCGGATGTATGTGAAAGTAGAGAACTGGATAAACCAATCTGCCCAAGTCTCCATTGCTGATTTGGCCTCGACAGAAATACGAATGTGCATCTCGTTGTCAAGATCTCTAACGGTTCTCATAGAAAAATGATCGTTCACTGCCCGGAAGTCTTGCTCGGATTGAGAAAACTCCAACTGAGGATAATACTCGTGAACTCATTGAACACCGAGAGTGCCATTAGTTTTCAGATGCCTGTAGCTACCTTGAAATGCAACCAAGTAGACCAAGTAGGATATCATATGAAACTCATGATACTTGAGAAAGTTAGTAATCTGCTGATGTAAGCAATCACTAATCAACATAGCCCAGTCAAAATGCTCTATGCCATCAAGAATTCTGGTAATTAGGTAAAACATCCATGAACGGAAAGTGCTAGTATCCTGTTGACCAGTAACTCGATTGAGTAAAGTTATCAAAACAGCAACTTCGTCTTTGAATTCACCACGACCAACCTTTTTAGGCATGTTAGTCTTTTGAACTTTCAGCCATTTCTGAGCCACCTTCCTCTGCGAACGTTGTTGATCAGCATCCCATATCTTCTCACAGGCCTCAAGAACTACATTAAAGTTATCTGAACGAGGAGGAATAGCAAAGCATTTCTCTATGTCCTTCGGTTTGATACTGCAAACAACCCTCCCGTCAACCGATCTGATTTGTCGTAAAGATGAGTCATAATGCTTGATGCAAGCAAGAACGAACTCAAGATCGAAAGTAGTAACAGGAATGGATGCCGCTGCCAGCAACCCGGAACGCTCAAGATTTCTCAATGCTGCTGCTTACACCTTCCAGACTGCTCAGATTAACCACTGGATAAACATGATTCAGGTCTGTATATGCAGTTTTGATGAAATTATGTGCAAGAGCCGATTTGGCCTTGTAATCAATGAGATTGAACTGCATTTTGAAAATAAGGACTTTTGACTGTAAAGTCGAATATACTTGAAGAATTTTCTGAAAACTTCTGGATAAGGCTAAAAATAGCCTCTGACGAAAGAAATTTTCGAAGTTTTTCTGGAACATGGGTTTTGTGCACAACGGGATTCTGAACAAACCCAGATAGCTAAATTCTTGAAAAAATGTGTTTCAAGCCCACATGCAAAGAAATTCTCGGAAAAAAGCACAGAGCTTCAAAATGAAAGCTACGGGGCGATTTCCTCAAAAAAATCTAAGACGTGGGTTTTGCTGCAAATGCTGAAGTATACGAACCCAGATGATCAGATTTTGAATATGTGTTGAATTTCTTTGACATGCGAAGAAAGTACCTAAGGTGAGAAATAGAAGAAATAAGACAGAAGATAGAAAGTTTTGCTTGTCTGCTTCTGAAAAATCCGCCAACCTCTTCCTTGAAACTTGATGAAACCTGCATGCAAAGTGAAAATAAAGTCTAGAGTCGCCTTCCTCTGAACAATCTGAACTCGTTGCTATGAAGAATGCTGAATTCGGACACCTGTAGCACCTTTAGCTTGCTGGTCGCTCAAGAAGAATATGAACTTCGAAGCTAAAGATGATGAAATAATGGACACCATTGCTTGGTTAAATAGACTTTCATCTATGAAATTCGCATAAGGTATGGAATCCTTGAGAAGTGCGCTTGGCTTGTGATTGGACCTCATTTCAGTTAACTGAAACTTAAATATGCTAAATAAATCGCCATGCTTTAGGGTTTCCCTTTTCAGTCTTCAGTTAACAACTTCATGCAACTTTGACCTCAGTTTAGTAATCCATATTAAGTTCACCATTCTTCACACTTGCTTTAGATTCACAAATTTGAACTAAGGCGTCCCTTTTGATAACTAAAGTTGACAATCTTAATTGAGATGAGTTCGCCATTTTCATGCAATAAATATTCCAAAAATAGCGACCCTTTCATGACTTCAGTTGGCCTTCAAGAAGTGAAGGCGCCAACTTCACATGCTAAAAATAACAACCCTTTTGGAACTAAAGTTATCACTCTTTGAAAAATGCGTAGCTTCACTAATTTACACTTCATCAATAAAATTCTAAATATGGCGACCCTTTTGATAAGTGAAGTTAACATTCAAATGCGCCATACTTCACTAATTTATGCTTCATCATTTATGCCGTCCCTTCTAGAACTTCAGTTAACACTCAATGAAGCGCCATCTTCACAAAATCTTCACAATTGCAACCAAAT
This sequence comes from Sequoia sempervirens, assembly GCA_007258455.2. Taxonomy (NCBI): domain Eukaryota; kingdom Viridiplantae; phylum Streptophyta; class Pinopsida; order Cupressales; family Cupressaceae; genus Sequoia; species Sequoia sempervirens. The sequence continues at coordinate 183,405 of VDFB02022945.1, read as the reverse complement.
TCGCCATGCATGTAAACTCCAGTTGACATTCAAGAATAATCTTCAGTTAAGTCAACATGCAATCAAGTTAACTCAACATGCAAGGTAGTTAACTCGACATGCGAACTGAAAGATCACTCAACATGCCAATATATGAACTGAAGATGACAACCCAGAAAACGTTTAGTCTAATTGCAGTCAGAAATCCAGTTAAGGCGTCCATTCAACTCTCTTTCGAAAATTCAACTTTGAACTCTCAAGGCGAATTCCAGACTTAGCCAAATTTCATGAAAATTTAGGCTTAAACTTCTGCCGGGACCTCTGTTCATCCTCTGACACTGGCTGACTGACTTCTCCGATTGACTGACTGACAGGTGCATTGCAGAGCTAAGTAAAAACTGATTAAAAGGTATCTTGAGACTGGAAACCACAAAACTGACATCTGAAGGCTCAAAAATCCAAGCGCCTTTTTCAAAAGCTGCGGTATTTCTCAGACTTAGTCAAAATTTTGACTTCTGCATTTCGTACGAAGGGAAAAAGAAATCCTTCATAACTTCTGATTTATCAACTTTCAGGACTGGATCTCAGGTTCACTGCGAAGCTGACTTCATTCTGCATGACAGCTGCAAAGGCACATTTCCCCAAAAAACATCATCTAAGGGATGAAAAACAAGGGCGCCCTTTTGACAAACTGCTATTTTTATTCCAGACTTAGCCATTTCTGGAAATGACAAAAATAATATAAAAACTCCAACTGCAAGCTGCTGAGTCATCCTCTGAACTGACGGAGAGAGGCAACGGAAAGCTGAGCGTAACACGGACACATTGAATATCTGAAATCATCAAAAAGAAAGCATTAAAGGCTTGAAAAGTTCAGGCGCCTTTCTTAAAATGTGCTCTTTTGCTTTTTCTTTGATATTCTAACTAAGATTTGACCCTATGTTTGACCTCTGGTTCACTGACTTCAGCAACTCAGATTCACCCACTGACGGACAAACATCTTGGATGGCATTCAATCAAAATCCTTCATTTGGCACCTCAAAAAGATGGGCGCCATTCTCAGAAGCTGCGCTTTTCTCCAATGTTAGTCAATTCTCGTTTCCGCCTCGTTTTGCGCTATATCTTCCACAACTTGCTCGAAACAATTCTGTTTGACAAACTTGAAAGCTTACTGCGAAGCTGACGTGATGCCGGACAAATGTCTGCTGGAGGTGACAAACCCTAAAAACAGGATCTGGGTCCCTAAAAGATAGGGCGCCCTTTTGAAAATGTGCTCCCCTCTCCAGAGAGAAAATTTTGATGCTTTTCCTTCATATTTTCATTTTCCTTAAATCTCTTTAGTAACAGACTGGCATGATACTGACATCAACTCCATATTTGAAAACCCCAAAAACGACCTTCTGACATCACTTTAACAAGATTAAAACTAAATTAAGCAAAATGCCTTAGTGAAGCAAAAATTTTGGTTTTGGGTACAACAGTGTTGAAAGTTCGAAGTTGCTAGAGGAGAAGTTGAGGTTTGCAGATGAAATATAATGTTGCAGCTTCTCAATTTTAAAAAGTCGACTGGCAGCCCCTGCATGTTATTTTATTTTTTCTAAGTTAAATTGTTGATGGTTGTTTGTTATTTTGCAGGATGGCTGAAGTAAGAGCAACTGGCAGGGATAGTAATGCTACATCTAGGCAGGCTATTATTAAGAAGCTGAGCAAGCCTTTCCTGCCGGAGTCGAAATTCACTTCGAAGTTGGGCAAGCTGGCTGACACAAATTTGGGTTCTCTCAACATGGAGGCTTTTAAAAGTCGAATGATGGGAGTTGGAGGCCATCGTCCTTCAATCACTTCGCACAATATTGTTCGAAGTGGGCTATATACAGCTGCTGGTTTTCCGCTAGCTATTCAGTGTCCAGAGCTGATGATGGAGTGTGCTAACTGCTACGACTCGGATCACAGGTCTATAGTTTCACCTGATGGTAGATTGTTCGCCAACCTCACTCCTGCAGCTATCGGCGAAGCATTTGGAATCCCATTGCATGAGAAGATGATTTATACAAGGGAACGTGCTGAGTGAATATATGCTTCAACGTTCGAGAGATGTGCGAAGATGATCAACGCTCGCTGGATGAACAAGCCCAAGCCCTCTCGCACGAAGTTGCCGAAGCAAATAATATCAAATTATTTAAAGCAGGAGTACTGTGACCTGATCATGATGCTCAGCAGAGTTGGAGGTTGCCCTCAAGCGTTTATCTTTGAGCCTTGGATGTTCTATTATATCAATCTTGTGTTGGAAGGAAAAGAGCACATCAATTGGGCGGTGATGATTAGTGACAATTTGCATGAGCAGCTCCGGAGTTTGAGAAGGACAAAAACATTTTACATGGGCTCCTATATTGTATACATGTTGGCTCGTATGACTAAGTACAGGGGAATTTCATACAAGGAGCCAATTGGTTGTGGCTCTCATCAGTTCAGAATTCATGAGGCTTGTCCACAGCTGCACCTGACAAGCACGTCCAATTACAAGCGAGTCAATGATGCCTTTACCATGCATATAACGAGATCACTTCAGCAAAGGACTCATCATAGGATCTCAAGGGAAGCTCAGAAATTGATAGAAAGGTATGGGTGCTAGTTTATTCAATTTCCGAAATTTTCTTATATCAGGCTGCAAGGTTTTTCTTCATACCCGTATAGATTGCCTAAGTACCCAACAAACAGAATTTTGATGTTAGAGATATCTAGGCAACTTGTTGCCTATGATAAGATTCAGAAGAGAAAGAAGAAGGGAGGAATTGACTTCCCGATTATCATGGGGAATTCAGATGAAGTGTGTCCTTCACTTCAAGCAGCCAGGGAAGCTGAGAATGAGCTTCAATTCTTCCATCTTTCCTATCACACCAGCAGGCAATATTACGATCCTCACAGGAATATTAGATGGATACTGTCAGAGGAGTTTATTCAAAAGGCAAATATTGAGGATTACTGGGTTGATACATCAGATGAGGCTGAAGTTAGAAAGAGGATGTTCTCGAGGTTACCGTTGAGCATGATTAGGGAGTGTGAAATTATTCCAGTACCAAATCAGGTGGACGAGGACATGAATGTTCTCCATCCAGATTATGAGGCAGTGAGAGACACACCACTTCAACTTCTAGATTGGTTAGAGCCAGAGATTGCTGATTTGGACACACTTTGTATTCCGGTCCTTACTTTCACCAGAGCATGGGTCGAAAGGCACATGAGCAGATTGAAGAGTAGGTCAATTCCTTTGACTTACAACTTGATGGGAGATCATAGGACGCCGACTACCAGCAGGAAGAAACAGGTTACTCGAGGTCCAGAATCTCAAAGGAAGGAGCCAGTTCAGCCGGAGCCTCAGAGAGTTGTGGTTGAGTCACCTAGGCCATTGGAGACATGTTCTCCAAGCATACAAGAGGTTTCGCTATTTGCTGATCAGAGAAATGTGTTGAATCAAGAACAGGAATTACATGAGGAAAATCAGCCACCCCGAAGAGAATCAATTGGCCAAAGTGTTAACGCACCTACTAGAGATGATCAGCAGGAGGAAGATGAAGAAACTGCTACTGACACACACTTCCAGCATGAGCTTGAGGCGGCTCTAAAGGATGAAGCAGTTTCAGGATATACTCAACCATTAGAGGCCAATGAGCCTCACCAGAATGAAGTTAGAGAAGAAGTCCATGAGGAGGAAGCAAGAGATTAGCAGCCCTTTGTTATACAGCAGGTAGTACCTGATTGGCTCAGAGATAGAATGAGGAGCCCCAATGAAGAGGCTAATCCAGCAGTAGAGATGGAGGAATTTTTGAGTAGGATCAGCGCACCTCCAACTAAGAAGAGAGCTAGGAAATTTTCAAAGATCTCAACAGATGAGGATGGCTCTCGCATCCTTCACGTGGCTGTGCCTAGGGTTGATTGTGATCGAGATGAAGCAGTACCAGAAAATTATATGATCACTACCATGGAGTTAGGTCGCCCCACAGGAGCACAGATTATCGAGGAGTGTGATAACTCCTATCAGGCGCTTAAGGACAGATTGCTCAAGACTAAAGGCAATACAAGAAATTGAAGGAGCATAAAACTTTGATTGGCTACATGCAACATTTGTCTCGTCCTTGTGGGCAGGAGATTCCGGCACTTGAGCTTCCAACCAAGTTATCTAGAGAATCAGCTAGTGGCTTGGAAAATTTGAGGAAGATGGCACAGGAGGCAGATAAATGGGTTGCAGGTGTTCGTGCCAAGACAGAAAAGTTAATGGAAGATCTTGCTCATGCTTATCAGCAAGCTTCTGGCATTATGGCACGGATGGAGGCAGTTGATCAGGCCTGGGGTGATGCTCATGTTTATTAGAGTAAGGTTATTCAACGTCTAGATGCCCTGATGCATACTCCCTTGCAGATGTTGATTGATGGAGGAGTGATTCAGGAGGGTGATAGGTACGATTTTACCAACTGGTACTCTTCAGTAGTCACAGGACGTGGATTCTTTGATGCAGCACAAGCGGATTCAACCAAAGTCAGGAAGGCTATGATGAACATTGTTGATGGAGTCCTGAACACCTTGGAGGCAATCTTTGCTAGTAGGTTGAATTCTGATGAGGTGACTACTGATGCCTTGAGGAGTAGGCTGCCACCTTTCTTTTCGAAGGTGAAGACTTTTGTGCAGGATGACTTTGAAAACATTTTGACTTTCTCCAGCCTAATTCAGAATACCCAGGATGCCTTGACCGCTTGGAGAAAGTCTTGCACACGACATGGGAAGTCAGTTACGATGTTAGAGTTTCAGCTTGATCACATTCCGCCAATTTCAGTTCAGGAGGTTGAGGCTGTGCTCGCCAAGTTCATTGATTTTGCAGCCAAGGAGAAGAACGGAAACGCACTTCTAGATGATGACCTTCTAGAAGACTGATTGTGGGCATTAATTGCCTTTACTATTTTGGGAGTGAGTGGGAATCTTGTGATTCATTTATTGTACCATTCCCCATTCTGGCAGTTTTTAGGGTTAGGGCTGAGGTGGCTTAATCTAAGCCATTCATTTGATTGTAATCTGAGTCGTCCATTGGACTAGGCTATCTATAAAAGGGGCAACCCCCCTCATTTTTACTCATTAGATTAGACTAGAGAATAGACATTCTGATAGAGCATAGAGAGACAGTTTAGAGTTAGCATAGTTTCATTGCATAGCATAGTTTGAAGGAGAAGGAAAGTTCTCCCTTTGAGAATTTTGTAAGGAATTGTTACGAAGACTTTCATAATAAAAGAGTTTCATTGATGGTGAATTTGTCTTTTGTTATGAGCAGTTAGTGAGGTTTCTTCGCCCTTCAACTTCAAGTAGGATTAAAACTAGAGTAATTTTCTATTTTCATGCAAGTAGTTAGCTGTGGATTTGTGGTGTTTGATTGAGGTAGTTTCGTTTAATCCATACCACTAGCAACTTGCTGACGGCAAGTTTTCCTTGTGTGGTCAACTGGAAATCATTTCAAACTTAACTTCGATTGTGATTCACATGCTTGTATGCGTCGTCCTGATGTTATATGCATGCTGAATTGTAATCTGAACATCTTCCGCTACTCCCTTGAAGATTGCACCGATTTTGCTGAAGCTGTCCAAAGCGAGGCAAGGTGAAATCTGGTTGAAGTCTACTGAAGTCAAGCTCTACACGTCTTGCATTTAGACTAGAATTTAAGCTTTCTAATCCTTGCAGCCATTCAATTCAGTACATTTCAGGTTAGTTTTAGGAAAATTCATACCTCAACGCCAAATTATTTGCACAAAATTCCCTTCCAATCATTAATTGTTGTCAACTGCAAACATCCTGAACAATTGTGTAAGTCCCTTCGTAAAAACAGCAAATCACAACGAACCTACTGAGGGTATTCCATAGCATTTCGGAACCTGGAGTTGAACATACGAACTTTCTGGCAATCTTAGCGTATGGAATTCTTTGATCAAGAGAGAATGGAGTAGCCTTCGGATTACTTTGTTCCGCTGATTGGTGCGGTCACAAAAATCACATCAACAGTGCCCATTTTTCATGAGCATCAGAGTTCGAAGGATTAGCCTATCAACTAACCCTCATAGGCTAGTGTGGTGGATTAGAGGGTCCAGTTTGGGCGTTATGGAGCTCTTCAGGCGGTAGTTGTCAGTGTTTATCTCTCCAAATCCTTCATATGTTCCGAGGCATTGATATTCAGAGGTTTCTAGTTCCATTTTGAGGGACTTAATATTTATAGTAAGTCAATGGATGATAGAGAGGGACCATTAGTACTTTTAGTAAGGAAGTTGGGTGCGTAGTGGATACAATGGTTAACTCCCAGGTTTAGACGGAATTAAGAAATAATGATTATTTGTGGAGTTATGTTATTTTAATTATTAATAAAGTGATTACTTTATTAATAATTATTTATAAAGTGCAATTATAAAGTTTTAAATTCACTTTATGTCCAATGGGGCCATGACCCTCAAAAAAGTCACTTAAAGTATATTAAATATTATTATTATTTGAGTGCCCATTTATGAAAGTGAAAGGCAAATATTAAACATCATTTAAATAATTTAAAAGAGGCTTCTAGAGAGAAATCAACCCTCTTTTGGAGATGAGTATAAAAGGCACCAAAAGAAATGAAAAAAGGTATCATTTGATCATTTTATACTTTGTGCGTTTGGAGAGCTCTTCTCTTGGAGAAAGAAACCTAGGATTTCTGCATATTTTGGCATTGGAGAGCGTAGCTTCTTCATTGTATCAGCTTCCTGAGGTGGTGAAATACCTTCTAAAGGTTGCTCTTTGAGTTGGCTGTAATCAGCAGTCATATTTGTGCATATTGGTGAAGTTTTGCAACCGTTTGATGAGTTTTCATTGATAAATCTGAAGATCTTCATTGCTGTCAGCATCTATCAAAGATTGTTCATTCTTGGGCTGAATCTCATCAATTATCAGGCCGTACAAATGCCTCTCAGCCAGTCCATACAGCAGCAATAGGAAGGTGTGTCCATTTCTAGGAGAAACCACCTTATGTTTGGCGCTGTCATCATCTCTATCTTGGGCGGCCAGACTAATAGCATCATTTGCTGGAATTTATATGGTGGAGAAATCTTCTATTGGAGTGGGAAGATTGCAACTAGGGTTTGCCAGTTGCAGGTTTACATTTCCAGATTTTGCAAATAATCATATTCAGCATCTCCGGGTATGAGTCAATGTAATGGCATTATTAAATACGTCTATTTCTTAAGAGCAGTTTGTATTTACAAGTCTCTTTAAAATCTGATTTGAGAATTATAAATATATGTGGGTTTGCTTCAGCAAGTAATTTAATTTTCAAAAGTCCATCAATATCTTTCAACTGGCATTGTATGTGTTATTTGCTTTCTCCTGGCATTTATTTTGAAAACCACAAAACAAGCCCAAAATCATTCAAAACAAAGCAAACAAGAGACTTTGAGAATTACAGGCAATTCAGAGGCAAAATCTCCAAGTAGTTAATATCTCAGCAGCCAGGCAGGATACTACAAAATCACTTTGAGCAAACACCAAATTTGCAATGGTTTCTATGTGGTTGGCCTATGGGACAAAGACATGGTATTGGGAGTAGAATGGTTGCATTCCCTTGGTGAATTCACATAGAACTATTAGACAATGAAATTCAAATTCAAATTAGATGATAAAGAAGTAGTGCTTTGAAGCCTTTCAAATGAAGCCCCAAGAGTTGTTTCAACAAAGAGGATGAAAAGATCAATTCACTAAGGACAAGTTCCATTGCTGACACAATGCTTAATATCAAACACCGAATCTCCTCTAAGTAAGAAATCTTATCATGTTGACGTTCAATCTATTTTGAATAAAAATAGTGCAATTTTTACCAATATCCCTCCAAGGTTTCCTCTAGATAGAGAATTTCAGCGCATAATAGAGCTTGAGACAGGTCCCAAGCTAGTTATTACCATGCCTTATCACTATCCCCAAAGGCACGAGGAAGAGATAGAAAAGGCACTCAAAGAATTTTTGGACATGAGACACATTAGGCTAAGCTCCAGCCCATTTTCTTTGCCAGTGGTGTTGGTGAAGAAAAAGGATGTCACTAAACATGTGCATTGACTATAGAGCCCTCAATAAGAAGACAATCAAAAACAAGTATCCCATCCCCAAGATTGGCAATTGACAGGTGAACTTCATGGGGCAGTCTATTTCTCCAAGATTAATCTTCATTCAAGATATCACCTAATTAAGGTAAGAGAAGATGTTCATAAAACCATGTTTAGATGTCACTATAGACATTATGAGTTTCTGGTCATGCCTTTTGGGTTAAAATATGCACCAACCATTTTCCAATCTTGCATGAATTGGTTATTTATTAAGCAATCAAGAAAGTTTGTGCTAGTATTTTTTGATGATATTCTTATATATAGCATTCCTACAACATAAAGTTAAGTTGCCAAAGCCAAGATAACCAAATGAGAGCTCAAGTGAGATCTCAATTAGGCAACCAAAATTCAATTTGAATTATTTTCCCTTCAAGAGGTTCAACCCATCTAGAGCTCTCCAAATTAAAACATTTAACTTTACTTTATTCCCCTTCTAACTTGGTGTCCACTTTGGAAGAAAACAATAATCTTTTAAAAATATTAAACTCCTTCCTTGGTGTCCATTGAACCATAAACTTGCCTTTTAAAACAACTTAAAGGCACCACATTCCTAGGCCATGATCAAGGGGGCCTCTCATGAACCCATTACCCTTCACTTAAGTCACAAAGTGACTTTATAAAAGATTTAAGTGACGAAGATCAAATATTTCTCTGAAAACATTAGAACTCACCAAGGCCAAAACTAGAAACCATTGCATTGAACTGATAGAGGAATAGGCCAAGACCAAGTGCTAAAAATAGCACTTATTAGAAATAGCAATTTGCTAAAAATAGTGAGTAATTCTTCCAACTAATCCAGTAGAAGCCCAACTGGAACTTACTAAAAATAGTAAGTTACTAAAAATAACAACTTTGCCAGAAAATTCAGAAAACCTCCACAAAAAGCTCATCACAGGACACTGCGTCCCCTAACCATATCCACTTAGCCTACAAGAAACTGAGAATAGGCTAATGGAAAACTTACTGGTCTCAATATCCTAACAATCATAGACATATATGAGTACAGTAAAACATAGATGAAAAAATCGCAGGTTACTCAGGAAAATCGCAGTTACTCGCGCGTTAGATTAGGGGGCGAGTAAATCACTGTATTACTTGCCACTAATTTTTTGCAAAAAATCGCAGCAATTTTTGGTCATTACTCGCAAGAAAACACGATTTTAACCTACAAAACTCGGCTCAAATCATTTAAAAGGGCGAAAAAAGGGAAAATTGTGTTTTATTTCGTTTCATTTTGGCTTGCAAACACCTGCAACTTTTTTCTCATGCGAATAGGTCACGACTAAAGGGTTTTGATTCTAAGACACAATATACTCTTTCTCACTCGATTTGAAGGATTCCAGACAGATTTTCAAACGCCATTGAAAGCTTGAAACGCACAGGAAAGGACGCATTTCCAAGTATTTTATAAATTCCGAAATCGCATCACTTTACAGTCACGGTTTTAGGCTTTTAGCAAATTGATTTTTATTTTGTAGTCACGGTTTTAGCAGATTCATTTTGCATCAATTTACAATGTTGAATGTACACAGTATTTTTCATGTAAATTTTTCTGAACATTGCGTAGATTTTATATATTCTTCAATAAAAAATTTAATATTTATTTGATTTTGTTTAGAAAAAAAACATTAATTTTTATACAATGAAATATCTTATAAGTTATAAATTTCTAATACTTAATTTATAATATATATTTATTAATTTTAATTTTATTCAATTTAAAATATTTATTATAAATTTATAATTAATTATACCTAATGTTATAATAATTAATTTGTATTTATTAATTTTAATTTTATTCAAGCTAAAATATTTGTATTTATTAGTTTTATAATACTTAATTTGTATTTATTAATTTTTATTTTTATTCAATTTAAAATATTTATTATAAATTTATAATTATACATTTCAATCTAAATTATTTAATTTCTAAGTTTTACAATATTTAATTTGTATTTATTATTTTTAATTTTATTCAATTTAAAATATTTGTATTTGTTATTTTATAATACTTAATTTGTATTTGTTAATTTTAATTTTATTCAATTCCTTTACATTAATATTTATTAATTATAATTTTATTCTATTCTCTTTTATTATTATATATTAAATAATTAATGATTCACTTATATTTGCATCAAATTTAAAATTAAATATACCTATTTTATTGATTAAACATTTAATTCTCATATTAATTACGTATTTATAATTTTATTCCATCTTCAATCCAACATAAACATTTTATCCTAAATTTTTTTAGTTATTATTTTATTAATTTTTTTTACGTAAGATATTGACTTTCATAGTGCTTTAGCGTTCAAAGGTTTTTTTATGTAAGATTGTCATATCTAATTACTAATTTTTTATCTTGTCTCTCTTTTGCTAGGTATCTTATTAAGAGAATATGGCTTCTACAAGTAAGAAAAGTGGTGGCAAACCAAGAGATCCTTGCTGGAAACATGGAACACCAGGTGCAGCGCGAGGAGAGGTTATTTGCAACCATTGCACCGAGTCTCTTTTTGGTGGCATAAACCGGCTGAAATACCACCTTGCACGAATCCCTTGCCAAGATGTTAGACCATGTAAAGAAGCACCCGAAGAGGTTGAGATGGAGGCCAAAGCACTCCTTGCAACATTTGACCAAAGGAAGGAAAATAAAAAGAGAACAGCAAAGGCAATGGCAACCCCATATGCAAATTTCAGTTCTACAAGGTCACAAAAGTCTATGGGAGGCTCTTCTTCTCTTGGGCCACAGATACGAGGATCAAGAACTGAAAGTGTGGGCAACCTCAGTTCTAGTTTTTTTGTTCCACGTAATACTCCTGGTACACAACCTTCATTGGAAGGTGCTTCTTGGAATAAAGAGTTGCAAAATGAGGCGAAGTTGGCATGTGCTAGATTTTGGTACTACAACAATATTCTGTTCAATGTTGCTTCTAGTCCTTATTGGGAAGGGTTGGTCACTGCATTGACCGTGGCAGGTAAGGGGTTCAAGGCCCCAAGTCTTTATGAGTTGAGTGGGCCATTCTTGCAAAATGAGGTCTAAAACACACACAAACTAGTGGAGGAACAGAGGAGAAATTGGGAAAAGAATGGTTGCACCATTATATATGATGGGTGGACGGATGGCAGAAATAGGACACTCGTCAATTTTCTAGTGGCTTCAGGGGGACATATAGTATTTCTAAAATCAGTTGATGCCTCCAATGAAACAAAAAATGCAGAGACCTTGTGCAACTTGTTGGATGAGGTGGTGATGGAAGTGGGAGTTCAAAATGTAATTTAAATTGTGACCGACAATGCAGTTGCATATGTGGCAGCCAGTAAACTTCTAGTGGCGAGGCATCCTACATTATCTTGGAGCCCTTGTGCTGCCCACTATCTTGACTTGCTCCTTGAGGACATAGGGAAACTAAGTTGGGTGAAGAATGTGGTTGAAGATGGAAGGAATACCACAAAGTACATCTACAATCACACATGGGTCCTAAGTCTCATGAGAGAGCACACTAATGGTAAGGATCTTGTGCGATCAGGAGTCACACGCTTTGCCACCAATTTCCTCACCTTGTAGAGTATTTTAGCTACATTGCCCAACCTCAAGCGCATGTTTGTGAGTGAAAAATTGGAGAGTCCTTATTCCAAGAAGCCTAAAGCAGATAAGGTCAAGAAGACCATTTTTGATGATAGATTTTCCAAACAAATGGAGGAGATCATCAATGTAAGTTTTCAAACTTTGATTGATGATTTATGTTTTTGCTTTCTAATATTACAGCTTGCTGATTTTGTTAATTTTTTTATATTTTATATGTCAGAACCGTTGGTTAGAGTTTTACAATTGGTGGATGGGGATAAAAGCCCCATGGGGTATCTATATGAGGCCATGGATAAGGCGAAAGAGACAATTCAGCATTTATATGGGTCAAACAAGACCAAATATGAACCCATATGGCGCATAACAGATCGGAGGTGGAACCGACAACTCCACCAACATATTCATGTTGTTGCCTACTTTTTGAACCCCAAGTTTTATTTCTCTCCTACTTTCAAAGAAGATGTAGAGGTTCTTGTTGGCCTCAACACATGTATTGAGAGATTGGTTAGTAATGATGAGCTTCGAGATCTCATATTTGGTGAGATACAGAGCTATAAGAAGGTCGAAGGGCCATTGTTTTCTTCCAAGGATTGCATTCATAGGAGAGACACTCTACAGCCAAGTAACGAATTCATGTGTTTAATATTGTTTTACTATTTATGTTAATGTTTAAGTTTATTAAATCCTTACTAAGTTATAAATGACAATTGTTATCCTTGCAGATTTGTGGTGGCAAGATTATGGTGCCACAACGCCTAATCTTTGAAAGGTTTCCATTCGTATTTTATCTCAGCCTTGTAGTGCATCTGGTTGTGAGCGCAACTGGAGTGTCTTTGAGGCCATTCACATGAAGAAGTGCAATCAATTGACTCAAAAGTGCTTGAATGACCTTGTCTACATTCGGTACAACCTTCGATTACATGAGAAGAAGGTACAAGGACAAAGTTCACATGAAGCACTTGACCTTGATGACATTGATCCATTCTCAGATTGAATTGTTGAGCCTAATGAGGTCGATGTGGAACCATGGATAAGTGATGATGAGTTCGTTGAGATGGAGAAGGAGGCAAAGGCAGCTGAATGGGAAGCAGAGGTGGCAACATATGAGGAGGAAGAAGGCGAGCTTGGTCAGCTAGCAAAGGCAATTTCTTCAAACACAACTTGATCCTATCCCTATGGATGAGGCACCTGTTGGCGCACCTATTGAGGCTCCTATTGAGAACAATGCAAGTCTGCAACTATACCATCTACTTCAGCACCACCCACACAGCAGCGACAAAAGCTTTTGAGTTTCAGTCGTAGAAGAAATTTAGGATAGATAATTTTTATTGATACTGAAACTTGAAGTTGATATGTATTGAGAAGTCGAACTTGTTTTTTGGTCTATGATACATTGATGATTGATATGTATTAAGCTCTAATTTTGATTTATATAAATATGTTCTAAAAATTCAAGTTTATATGTGTGTTTTTAAAGAATATTTTAAAAAATTATGTTTTTTCAAATGTTCGATAAATTTTCCGAGTTATTGCCACATTTTTTCCCAAGTTTTTGCCGACTCCTGAATTTTTAAAAATTTTGGGTCTGTCGAGTTATTGCCGAGTCTGAGTTTTTCAACTGTGTGGTAAAATCTGTATTATATTTGATAGCAAGTTATAAGTTGAACAAAATATTGTAAAACAAGTACTTCCACGTGAAGATATTTTCCAAAAGTCTTATGGATAACCTATATGGAATATGAACATGTTTAACTCTCAACAAGAGTTATGATCATTCAACCTATTTCACATAGGCAATTACAATTATATATTCTAATCTCATAATTAACTCATAGCTACCTACCAAATATTTATAAGATAGAAGGTATTGATGAGTAATTCATTGGCATAGTGACAATTAACAAACGGTCTTCAACATGTAATCATTAATATATTGACATGACTTACTGGTAAATATCAATAACCAGATTCCAGCATTTACACAAAGATACATCCAAAGGTTTTTTATTTTAATTTAAAGTGGTAGTTCCTTTGAACAAGATTCCCTTACAACCTTAGCTGAATGTATTGCACACACTTCAAAAAACAAAAATGTTCAAATACTATCCATATTCTGAAATTAGTTACCAAAAAAATGAGAAGTTCCATTTGCTAGATACTATACATAAGTGATCAGAGTAATTTACAAACTGAATGGATTACATTCACCCCACATCATCATATTTGTAAAATAATTTACCCTATATCACTATAGTTATGACAAATAAATTTCCTTTAACTTTTGCTGGACCACTGCTAAGCATAATAAACAGATTCTTTGATAGTATTTTCCCTATTAGAACACAGTTAAGTATGCAAACCTCTGTTTTCTGAACAACACGATCCACAATGCTCATAAGGGAGGATGCCAAATCCTTAAAATCTTCCTGCATACTCATTAAAACACTATTGTCTCATTTGTTGTCTCTGCTCATAAAAATGCTTACATCCAAAAAATGGAATATACTATTTAATTGGAACTTGAAAGATTGAATTTATTTCATTAAATCACTCCATTAAGGTTAGAAATTTGCCTTATCATCCTGGGACTTGCAGATTTCAGTTCTTGCTGCAAGCCTCATCCAAAACGCTGAATTAAAAGCCAGAATGTTTTCTGCAACAATCTCAGGAAGCTGCTTGAAAAAGAAAAAAAAAAATCATACATTTAAACACAAACTAACAATATTTAATTCTGTCACATGCAATTTCTGTCCCTATCTAAGGCCAAAAACTTGTTACTGTAGTATTTCAAAATCCACAGAACATGATGAGCATAAGCTTATCTATCTCTTAGCATTATTGCTTGTAGCCAGACCTGACTTTCTATTATTTGCCATTTACACTTCTCATATGCTTATAGTGTTTGCTAATGGAAGGAAAACTAATGTTTACTATTCAAAGCAACTAAAACATAAGGATTAATCTGTCACTATTTACTACAATCAACAAGCATCTAGTTTTTTGAATGTTGAAAAGAAAAGGAGGATCAACAAGATATAGTACAATACAATTCTTAGTGGATCTAATTAGAAAACTTCAACTGGAGGGTAGTTTCAAGAGCAAAGAAGTTGACTATCATGCCACAAACCTTCCGTTCATCAGTTGTCCTTAGCTTATCTATCAACCTATCCATTTCAATGGTGCTTTGGAGGGATTGCCCTGCTCCTCCACTAACTGCACATTTCAAATATTTCCTGTTCATATGAAACCAAATAAAAAGGATGTCAAAGGTATAGATTTTCTATTTGTATGAAATATAAACATAAATGAAGCTCAGAAGTCTATTTGGATGAATTTTCTTTGTTTCCTTCACAGAACAGCCTCCAAAGATTATTAGATAAGTTAATGAATTTTATAATTGTCATAATTACATCTGATGGCTAATACAAAATCCCTGAACTGCATTATTGTTTCCTCTATAAATGCAGTTCAGACTCACAGTTTCCAGCTTAACCTATCCCCTTGTGTTTATGGAGCTTTATTATTGTGGAAACTCCCTTCTTGAGCATGGTACAAGATTGGTGATGATCTTCATCAGAGGAGTCCTCATTGATTCCAATGCCCTTTTCCATGTAGAGTGGGGTGTACCTTCCAACACCTCTCATCTGAATGACCATCTTTGTTGCAATAAAAGCAATGGAACTTGCCCTTACTTCTGCCCTTTGAGTTAACAGTTGACATAGCATTGTTCTTTCTCTTCCCTTTGTCATCATCCTCAATTTTCATAACACCAAACTGCTACTCATTATCATGCTTGTTCCTATTGAAAGAGTTCCCCTTTTGTCCAGCTCAAGATAGTGCACATGAGCAGATGCCTGATCTATATCTTGGAGCAAGAGAAAATGCCTCTTCAAGTGAACAAATAAGTACTCTAAAATATTTCATGAGCACCTCTTTATGTTTGTCCATTTGAACTGCCCTCTTTCTAAACTTGCTTGTGTAGGCTTGCACACTTTTTCCTTGCCTTAGTCTCAATTAATACCATTGCATCACTCGTCTTGATAGCATATAGGATAAAATTGCTTATGTAGCAGCTTCTTGAAGTCTTCCCACTTCAAAATCGGTGGCACTTTCCTGATTTCCAACACATGTGCATAGCTCCCATACCAAGTAAGAGCATTCCCAAAAAGCTTTAACCTTTGTGGGAAAAGCTGATGGAGACTAAAGTATACCTCCATTTGGGGCATCCATTGGTCCAACTTTTCAATGCTAATCTTGGCATCATATGGTTGGATATCAATTTTTGCCTCTGCTTTGAAGAACCTTCCCTTAACGACTCACCTTACCCTATATTTCCTCTTTCTGTTTCTCTTTCTTTTGGGATCTCCTTCAAGACTCCCAGTTTAGAGATTAGAACCAGCACCATGCTTTCTATTTTGTCCACCTTCTCCTCAACACTGAAAATACAAGCAACATCTTCTTCAAGCTTCTGAAACCTAGCTTCCCTATTATCTTCTCTCGCCATTCTTGTTCTCCTCAACCACTCTCATGATCCAGTTCTGTGCTCAAGAAGTAGCAAATATCTATTACCACTTGATCTTGTAGTTGGCATACACATGCTTAACCTGCAAACACAAATTTCCCAAAGGAAACAACTGCTCTGCTAACACTTGATCCGTAAACTAGGAGGTTATACCTTTCTCTGCTATAAGTAAATGGATTTCAATGCAAAGACCTATTCAAAACACCTCAACAAATATTCTTTAAACACTTGCTATGGTTGTCACACAAAATGACTGATGTGAATCGAGGAAATACAGAGGTCTTCACACACATGTGGAAAAGTAAATGAAACACAGACACAAACAAGTTGCCCTAGAGAAAATCCATTTATGGTGAAAAGCTTCAGCTCTAAAGAGCAATTTAGCCTCCATTCCTCTATCAAAAGGATTGGTACAGACGTTTACAATGCACAGATGACTTAAATGAGGCACACAACATGTATAAAGCTTCCAATACACTTGCAACACACTCTCACCATACTGAAACTTGCATTCACACCTGTAACTGTCACGAAGATGGACTTCTACCACCATCAAATGAGAACCAACCTTTTTCCAAACATGATGATGCAACTTAAGACCTTCCTACAACTTCCCAAACATGCCAGAATGGAAAATCAAACGACCAAATTGAAAAACAAATGCCAAAACATTCAAAATTCTGCCTTTTTCTTGTATCAGGGCATGTTTGCCGCTTGTCATAGAGAAGAGTTTGCTGGTTGCTAACATGTTCACCATGGTGAACATGTTTTCCCCCTGTTACAAGTGGCAAACATGCCAAAGTAAGTTTTCTAGGTTGTTTTGAAGTCTGCAACTTTGAACAGAGACTTCTTGGAGATGTCCTGATCATCCTTAGTCATTATCACAGCCTCAAATACGATGACGAAGTCATCCTCTTACCTTGGCACCTCAACAAGAAAGAACAACATGGCCTCAATGGTTCACTTGACTTTGAGACCCATTTTTTGGATCACCATATATGTGTATGTAAAGTGCCAACTAATAATCAAGGATACACTGGGAAACCAAAGCACCTAGCACATATCCAATACCCTACTTACAATCACCCTCAATATGTCTAACTAATTTTGTGGTAAAACCCAATGCTCCTGCCTTACCTCCTCTTCCCTCTCTCATCATCCCCACCCTCCAACTGAGGGAAAGGGAGTTTTATTGAGCATGCTAACCTTACTTTTTGTTGAGTATAATTGTCAGTATAGCTAGTACCTAATAAAGTTTTGTATGATGCATATCTAATAAATAATGGACTATCTTTAGAAGATTTTAGGCATCATGCCCTCAACAGATTTTATTAAAAACCAAATTTTTGAGACTAAATTCAGACAAAATAAGCATTTACTTGAAATACATCATTAGACAAATATTAATATACTTGGACAATGCCTATATTATAAAGTAGGTATAACCTCATCAACTCCATTGTACTCAGAAAATTGTAGAGAATCGGCATGCAGATAAAACAACAATTGTTATTAGATGTGTTTCAAAGACGATTACCTTGGTGCCTTGAGTACAAAAACATATTCCATCTAAATTCAAACATGAATATTGAAATCAATGAATCTCCTCTAAATATACAAATATAAACATATAATACCATAAATTGTGCTACAAAATTTTTTAAATGTACCAGAACAATTTCAGATATCATATTTATATATCAATATGAATATTTCGGTTTGTACTTGAACAATGTAGCTAACAGAGATCATTACAAAATACAACACATAAACTTCAGGAATAGATGGTAAAAAATGAAATATAACATCAGAAAAAACAATGTTGTTCCCAAAGATTACAAAGCTTTAGCGAGAGATATCATTAGTTTACATACCTTCTTCCCTTAATAGATAAAGTGTGGGTGATAGAAACCTTGCAACAAAATAAATACAAGCAACTGTCATAAAATATCCATGGGACAAACACAAAACTAATCAAATATTTCACTTGTGGGAGCATTAAAGACATAATATTTCAACAGTCTGTGTATATGTATAAAAATGTTTCTGGTTGAGACTCTGTATTTTTTGTAAGCATATTGACAAGAACATAAACAATACATAAGTAAGAGTACCACATACAAAATTTATTAAGAGATATATTTTGTGTCAAATATAACATTGTAGATGGGATAAGAGATCAGAACAACACCAAACAGAACAAAACCAGGTTGATGTACCACACACAAAGATATGCTGCAGACGTAGTGCTAAAGCACTCACAGTGCAGACTCTATGACAGAGTCATGATATGGTGATCCACATTCTTCCGCAGAGAAGTATTTTGTCTTGTGGTTCTGAAGGGAAAATGTTTGTGTTGTAAACGTACCATATCCAAGAAATCATGTCATCACACTTTTTGTAGTAACAGTGTTCCAGTATGAACCCTGAAAGAGGAAAGCAATGATCGAAGCCTAGTGGAATGCTCTACATTCTTCCCGAAGTTAAGATTTGTTCTTGCAGTCTTGTAAATATGTTCTACAATGATAAAAGCATACTACTTAGCAGTATCAAGTATTTTAGTGGTCTGCAAGTACAGTTTCTGGATGACAGTTAGCTACAGCCTGTCTGAAATGCTCTGTTCCTGTACTTTCACTGGATATCTCCTCTTGTGCTGACATTTTATGATCAGATACTTAAGGAAAAGGTTGAATGAATGCTATGCATTGTCTACAACGCCTACATCTTGGTCCACATAATAATTTTGGTGTCTCCCCAGCTGTGTGAAGTCAAACAGTGAGAGTGTTAAGGGTATTGATACTATTTGGGCCAACATGACTTGTTTCATTCTCTGCGGTTGATCTTGTTCAATTAATTTTGTCTTAAAGAATGTGTTGTGATGCATTCAGGCCCCGAAATAGCGTATGATGATCCGCAACTAAATCCCTTTGTTTTTGGATGTGTTTTGGAGCCAACCCATACAATATCAATTGTTTCATCCAACGGTCATCTTGGAGCCGACTTAATTGGAGTTTTGTGTTATTGCAGAGGATATATATAGAAGGACAAATCATTTGTGAAAGGTGATGGATGTGTTGGATGAGGATTAAGCAGAATGTTAAACATGAAGTGTGTGAAATCTGTATGAAGATGTAAATGTGCGAAAAAGGAACTGCAATATCAGCATAAGTCAGATGCCTCATCTACAGCAGTTCAAGTCTTAGTTTTCCATTCATAATTTTCATGTACCCTGCTCTGAGACAGTGAGTCTTATCAGGTCCTCGGTATCTTGCTCCTAAAGTTGTCTCTGCTTCAATGTGTGCAAGTCTATAGGCAGTGGGCCTTAAACTACATTGTAAAAACTTTTAAGCAGTGAGCTTTTATATTGTGAGTTAACTCTCACCGTGGTTTTTCCCTCGTTGGATTTTCCACATAAAAATCCTGGTGTTATGGTGTAGTGCACATTTTTCTTTCTGTTGTTCTTTCAGTTCATGTGATGTGATGTGTTTTCTGCAAATGGGAATGTTTTAATATATGTCGATTCACCTGCCCCCTCTCAGCATTGCTTTGTGTTCAACATTATGATCTTCCTTCAAGAGAGGTTAACACAGATCAATAGTCTATAAACATGAACATTGAAGATTCAAATGAACCTAACAAAGAATATCAAAAATTCTTTGATAGATACCCATTCCTACTTCAGAGAGAAGAAGTCACTCAAGGTCTTCATCCAATGGTGATGGAAAAACACTTACTCATGGTGGAATAATCCAGATATGACCAATTCATTCAAGAGTTTCCAGCAAGACATCATTTCACAAGTCCCAATACACCACAACCATATGCGCCACAATCATCTAGAGTTTGGAAAACATACACAATCCCCTAGCAAATCCACCTAAACAAGGCAAAGAAATAACATGGTGCCAACCAACAATGAGAAGGGTCAAGTTCGAGAGACTTCAACGAACACTAGAAGTCAATGAAAGTAATCAAGGATTGACTAAACTGAATATTGTCAAAGAAATGTTCAAATTAGAGTGTGTAAGTACATGTACTAACGAATGTTATAAAGGGCCATATTCATGTTGTATGAGTCAACATGAAATGGAGGTAAAAGTAGAAAATAAATGAAAATCGGAGGAAAAAAAGAAAAAGATCAAAGAAAGAGAAAAAATTAAAAATTAAAAAGAAGAAATATTATATTTAAAAAAAACAATAAGGGAAAAAGAAAATCTTTATAAGGAACAAAGAAAAAGTAAATTAAAGAATATATACACAAAAGACTAAATAGACTAATTGTACAATTGGCTTCTTTTGTACCTCTCCACATCGTATGGTCTCAATCTCCATAAACCACCATACATTACCCTCTACCTACCATACAACATGTTCATTCAATTGCCTTTCTCACTATACAACCTCTTCATTCAATGGTTCGATGAGCCTGTTAGCTCACCGCTTCAAACCCCTCGCTCTTTTTAAAGTCTATTTGTGTTTTTTAGTTTTTTAGAGAAATTTTGTAGACAGAAGAGATGGGGTACATCATATAAAAGCTCACAGAATGAAAACTTGAGCAAATTTAATCAAACTGAAATTGTAGAAGGTGTTTATTATCATCAACAATGGATTTAAAATGTACAAACATACCCGAAAGCCTCCAGATTTTTTAAATAAGAAATCCGATCAACATAGTGAAGAACTGACGAAAACTGGAGTAGAGAGTTACAGATTGCAAAGTTTATTCTGAAACTAAAGCCAGAGAGAAGTATAGGTAGGGCGCCCAAGTTCATGAAGAGAGATCCTCAGAAAGAAGACGTTTCTCCAAAAAGCCAAAAAAACCTTCCTTGCAAGTGCCACGCCCTTTCAAACAAAAAGAACCAAAAACCATCTCCTGGCGCACCTAAAACGTACCATGAAGTTTGCTATGGTGAAGGAAGACCCAAAGAACTAATAAACTCTATTTCATGAAGAACACTACAAAATCATATAATCGCTTAACTTCTGAATGAAGCTCTCTTAATTTGCACCAATTCAGCTGATCTCTCACAACCTCACAAGTGCTCACACTGAAGAGATTTCGTTCTCCAATGGTGGATTGCTGCAAACCTGATCACAGGATGAAAGCAAAGGGAAAACCTCCAAGGCAAAGTTGAAATATTCAAAATAGATGAGTTTCTCATTTCCCAAATCCCTTATAAAGCAAAGGAGGTGAAAACCTAAGAAGGTCGTACATTTTAGGGCTTTAGCTCATTTAAATTTATGGAAATAAACTTAAGTCACTTTCCATAGTCTTCTCTTTGATTTTTGGCGCCTCCTTTAAGTGATTAAAAGATATAACTTAAAATATTCACTTTAGACTTAATTTAAGTGATATAAGAATTATAAAGTCAATTTGACTTTATAAAAAGACTTTAAGTTAAAAATTAACTTAAATCACTTAAGTAAGCCTATCTCCCTCAATTCTCAACAGAATTCAGTGTCGTCAGAAGCAAAGAAACTCCTGTACTGCCAAGGCCTGCAATGAGCCCATCCACAATCTCAGAAAATGAAAATGACCGAACTCTCCAAAAGGTACCACTGACCCTCTAACCGATCCAGTTAGCCCACAAGGGTCCAAGAAAAGGGCTAACACACTGCATCAGGTGACTGACTAGAGTGGGGACATCACATGGCCTTTCTCAATGTATGATTGACCATTCCATTCACAAAATAGCATTTGGTCTCTAAAAACCAATCTTCACTGTACACCTTATATAACCCCTAATGTCGTATGACCCCTCCACACTTTTGTTGTACATTACCTTCCTCTTCTACATAACGTACAATCAAAACAATTGTTGACCTTTGGTATCATACGACCCATTGCAACATTCACAATACAGCTTGAAAGTTTATCCTCCATTGTATAGTTTGGTGGTTCATGCATCAATCCTTTCCAATTCTCTAAGGTTGTTGTATGGGACAACCCCTTCTAGCCATATGAATTCTTGATGCTACAGAATGGCCTGTTGAAACCATTGTATGGCTTATATCAACTTCTGTATGGCCTAAATGTTGAAGTATTTTTGTCATTGATGTCAAAGGTGCCTTGTCTCAATTTTGCATTGCAAATAAGTTGAACTTTGCATATGTAAATGGAATGGTTTGATTATGTGTGGCAGATCATTTGTGTCAGCATTGAAAGTCAACAAGTCAAATGCCAAGTCAGAAAGCTTTGTCAGTGCCAAATCAGCTATGCCAAGCCAAAGTATTGAATCCTTTTGTAATGCCTTGTTTTTGTCTGCAAGTGGTCGACAGCTTCAGGCATGTCTCATTTAGTGGTGGCGGCTATTAAATTTGTTTATTTTGACTCTTCTTAGTGACGATTTGTGCTTTATTTGCCGACTCCTCAAGGGCGGCTTGATTATCTTGACGTCTCTGACTTTTCCTTTTTAGGCAACGGCTTGTGAATTTGCCCAATAGGCATGCAGGCTGCTTAATTCCTTATCATCGGGCTCATGGCAAATCTTACAAGTGAAATGCATATTAAATATGTCCGCCTCTTCAAGAGATTTCGTTGCTCTTATTGCTATTTGTGGGTGCGTAAAAAGGAGACGTGCTATGTGAGGTTTGTCGTGGGCATTCATATATTGAAATCCACTCTTATTATTAAATGTCTCTCAAAAATCAAGTCTCAGAAAAACTTGTGCAGAATAATAATGAAAATATGCATCCTTCCTTTGCTATATTTTGTAACAGAAATCTTTTCAGCATTTACATTGTTCGATTTTGGAAGGGATATGTTTTTTTTCAGTATGTTGTAAGTGTATTGGGAGTTATTACATCCTTTTGTGGTTCGAAAAGGTGGACTTTGATATATATTTCGACTTACATGCCTTTTTTAGACGTGTGTGAAAACGTGGGAATAATTGGAGTTAGATTTGAATATATATCATGGTTGGTGTATGACTGCATGTTTACCTCTCAAGGGCGTATTCTTTGTGAGCATATTCGTAACCCTCAGAAATGATGCGTATGATCTGCCAAAAGTTGTGCTCACTTATTGCTAATTGTTGTGTGCATAGGATGTGATCATTTAAAAATGTCGTCACTATCTTTCTTTGATGCTTGTTGTATAATGGGTGAAGCCATGTGGGTTTATTTTGATTTTATGAGTAATCTAAATTGAAAAGTGTATCCAAAAGGTGTTTTGGGTTGAGATTGCTTTCATTCTGATTTTTTAGTGTAGCCTCTTACTGTTTTCGAGAATTATTAATTCTGTGAAACTGAGCAACAACATTATAAGGAAGATTTGCATATGTTCTAGAATATGAACTGAGTCGGTGAAGGGTAGCTATTATCTCTACATTCAATCTTTACATTATTGTGTAGAAGCTATGAGCTTTTAAATGTATCGCTATCTCCTTCTATGATATGGGATGTATTATGTGAATGCCGTTGGAGTTAATTCAAGTAATGTTTGTGGAGTCAAATTGGAATTGATTAGTGGGAAGAATGCGGATCATATAATTTGAAGGCAACTGTGAAAACAGTTAAAGTTTTTGTATTCTTCATTGGACGAACTACATAGATGGTGGACTGTATTTGTGTGTTTGCAGGTGTGCTCAGAAATTCACAGGTTTAGACCAAAAAGAATGTCTATCGGTGGGCAGAGTTTGAAGAAGTTCTGATATTTTTCGAAGGGTTTTGGCACTCAATATAATAGTTTTATATGGATTGAAGTTGTGTGGTTGTGCAAGTGTGCAGAATGCTTTGTTCCTGAGTTGTGAAAGTTTTCAGTGAGTTGGTGCTCACGCTGGAGTTGGTGCTCCAGCCATTCGAAGTTGGTGCTCACTTTTGTAATCTGGATATTGCAGTCTCCTAGGTTGGTGCCCATTTGTTGTTAATGAAAGCTATTGATCTGCTGTGGTTTTCTACCCGAAAGGTTTTTCCATGAGAAATTGATGTTCTTCTTGTTGATGCTTGCTCTTACTGTTTTCATTGCTGATTCTTATGGTTTCTGTAATGTCCCCTTTTTGCGAGCATCAGAGTTCGTAAGGATTAGCCTATCATTTGACCCTCGTAGGCTGACAGTTTTGATTTGAGGGTTGTCCATGGCAGTTATCCAGAGTTTCGAGACATCACTCCAGCCGTTGATTCAGGTTTGGGCCTTGGCAGACTCTCACAGAGTGATTTTTAGACACTTACTATTTATAGTAAGTCAGGCAGACAGGGGTTACTATTTCTGGCAGTAAGCAATCTCGCTCCGCTTGGTCATCCCCGCCTCGAATTCAAATGGATGTACTTGTTGAACAAACAAGTAACACAGCATTTAATAATAATTAAATGATTATTATTATGACATTATATTATAAAGTCACTTTAAGTGAAATATTAAAATATTAATTATTAATGGAAAATTATAAAGTATTTAATACTTTATAATAAAGGAGCATTATTATTATTAAATGAGTATTTGTGACTCATTTAATATGGACGCCATTTATTAATAATTTGCCTAAGTCTCTAAAAGGGAAAATTATTATATTATTAAATGTAATTAAGTTGATTTTTTGAAAAGGGTCAAATTTTTGGGGAAAAAGATATATATTTCTCTTCAAGACAAATCGAACTCATTATTGATGATCATTTGAATGTCTTTTTCTCTCTGAGAACATTTGGAGTTGGAGAAACAAGGGTTTCTGCAATTAGGTTTTGGAGAATGTCAACTCTTCAGAATCAAGCATACTGAGGTTGTGAAAGATCAGCTGAAGCTTGCTAACAGGGTAGCTTTGTTCAGAAGTTACATTCGTGCTTACAGGGGAAAATAAGTAAGGGTTTGAAGAAGAAAATATTAAATCTACAAGAGATCAACTTCCAGCTTCATTCTTATTTCTCAGGCTATTGTATCTCCAGCCGTACCATATCATTTATTACTTGCAAATCAGAATTTTTTTGTTAGATGCTACATTGGCGTGAACAGTGCCGCGCTACAGTACCCGCGCTACAGTGCCACGTGAACAGTACCCGTGAATAGTATTGCTACAGTACCGCGCTACAGTGATTTGAACCAATATTGTGTTGAAGTTGGCAAGGGTTTCATTTATCTACTGCTATAATCTGGGCTGTTATTAATATTTAATTTATCCAAGGGTTTATCCAAGCTAGACGTAGATATATGCAGAGGTTTCAGCCTTCAGTTAAGTTGTTGTGCACCTTTTAGACCATCGTGCATTTCTAGGTCTGAACCGTACTTGTATTTAACTTGCTTTTGGTTTGTTGCTGATCAAACTTTCAGTAATTTATAAATTTTGTATTGCTGAAGTAATTATCTGAGCATGAACATTGTAATCTGCCATTCAATATTGGCTTATTTGAAGTATGTTGAGACTATTGAATACATCTGAAAGTTGTCTTTATATCAGTCAAATAAAAAGGATTTGAGGAGCACGTTGTTTATCAGATTTGGTGAAAGCATCTTATGTTGAATCTCTACAGGTCAGAATGTATTAGCTTGTATTTCATGTATGGCTGTAGCTTTGTCTGAGCATCATAACTCAAGTAAAACAGTTCTCTTCTATCATTTGATGAGCTGCCATAAATCTGTAGCTTTACATTTTCATGTATACCTCTGTATGACATACTGGTGGGGTGAAATTAAGCTTAGCTTTGAAATCCATTTGTGCACTCATTATGTTACTGTGAAAGTTATGCTTTTTAGAACGTCATATGTTTGACAAAATGTCCTATCTATCAAACTGAAATTAATCAAACAAAATTGGAATAGAGATTGTCCCATTTGGAGTGGGACATCACAGACAGCGAGATAAGACTTAGCATGACAACTGCTTGACAAAAATTACAAGGGCAGCAAGTAAAGAGTTTTTTGAGTCTAATTTGGTTAGGCTCATTACAGTTTCATATGTTAAAGTTTTAAAATACTGATTCACCCCACCCCCCTCCCCCCCTCTCAGTATTTTTTGTGTGCTCTTCACTAAATATCCACTATATGTCATATGGTTTGCTCTTATCTACACCATATGGTTAGCTTATACCTTCACTACCGTACAATTTAATCTCTTTGAAAGTTGCCCCCTACAAACAAACCTTAGTGTTGTACAACCTACCTCGTGGATTCCTACTATACAGGGTGAATTATTGGAAGTTGCAATTTTTGGATCCACAACACAACCTCTACCACTAATTTCCAAACAACCTACTAGAACATGGGTTTGCCTCTAGGTTCATACACTCAATTCAACTAGAGTTTTGCAATTAGCATCAGCAGTATGGCATTAGAGGGAAGAATCAAAAATCAGTTGGAATAACTACTTGATCAAGTCCCAAGAATTTAAAATTAATTGTAGCCATAAGGAGCTCGCAAAACAATTATCTTGGAATTGTGCACTTCAAAAAGTTCAACAACTACAAGCAAAGATCATGGCTGGAAAAGGAAAAAGATAGTTGCAAACAATGAAGTAACAGGTAGTTTTTTGATGTACAAACCAAAGCTCTTAAAAACATCATCAAAAATGAAATGGAAGAGGAAGCAGCAGGAGCAGCAAACAAAGGGAGCAAACACAATAGAATCTCTCACCTTGGAGAGTTTGGCAGCCACAGAATGTTGGCTATGGTGAGCAAATAGCGTTGAAGATCACCCACTCAAAGATGCGCTAATGACCGCTCAAGTAGACAAAGTAATACTAGTTCCCCATTTTAATTTCCAAGAATTTGAACCGTATCTAATAAGCATAGTAGCTAAATCTGATAGAAAAGAACAAAAATCTATTATACAATATATAGACTCCATAGTGATCTTTACATATACCACTAAGGATTTTCACTGAGTATTTGGAATTCCATACTCAGGAATATTATTATCAAAACCTTCAATGCATGTTAGTCAAATCCAAAAAGAAAAAGCCATTCAAATATGTTGTAGGGACAACCTTACACAACAAGGAAAAGCAAAGATCTGAAGTAAGAGGCCTGCATAAGAATTATCCAACAAATGATGAATGAAGTGCATACTTGATCTTATCAAGAGTAGGTTAACGAGGGCAACACAGGCTTAGAATATCATTGTGTAGATGATTGAATACATGGTAGGCCTCAACAAGGAAGTAATTTATAATTGGGAAAATATATTATCAATATAAATTCAAGAGTTTTTATCTTTGAAACACAAAATCTTCTATTTGACATAGCAGGCAATTGCATTGTTTTTGGATGCTTTCTTACAAAGGTACTATTAGGGCTTTGTTAAAAACTTCATTATATCTTTGTGTATCAAAGCTTCAAGGAGGCTCTTCCCTCATTCTTGGTATCGAAAAGTAGCAAAACCCGATATACAATGAAGCATTGTGTTGTTTGTCAATTCAATGGTGGCCCGATGGCCCGACAAGGTGGGCATTGTAGTGTTATTTTTTAGAAAGTTAGAGCTATGCATCCTCCCATCCTGTAATGTCCCCTTCTCATCAGTGATCAGCATTGCAATTCATCAGTCTATTCCGGAACCCGTAGACTGGAATGAGGTGAAATTAGGGTTTCGTGGCTTGGAGTTTTGTGGCATTTCATGTTATTTACTATTTATAGTAAATGCTTGTTGTGGCAGTTGCAGTTGTCTATTCTTAGTCCTTTGCAGTTGGAGCAGTTATTGTTATTATGGTTTGGTCTTCAAAAAACTTTAATTGGTGAAAAATATTTAATTGAAGGCATTATGTTTTAATTCACTGTTGACACCCCCCTTGGCCTAAGGAGATAACTTAAGTTGTTTTTAAAGTGGGGCCATGAAGGGTACGCCTTCATTATAAGATTATTTAATCTTTATTCAAATATTACTTCAGCTTGTATTTGGACACCACTTTTATAAATGTTACTTTTTTGAATAAAGTGAATTTCTCATGAGGCCTTTGGGACGCCACTTTGAGAAGTTGAATGGTTTTTGGAATTCAAAGGGACTCCTGTGTCTTTTGATCTGCTTCTGCAATCAAAGAGTCTTGGGTGATTTCCATTATTGGGAAGGCTTTGGCCCAAAGATTTCATCCATGAAAATTATGCTAAAGAAAATCGGGAAATGACAATCGAGATATTGCTTCCGAGGAAGCTCCACCCCAGCCTCTTCATCCACTCTGTATCTAAATATAACACCGGTTGGCTTACATTGCTGCTTCTCAACATCAAACCAGCAGACGGAGCACCCAAAGACTGAAGATCTTTGAGCTCTTTCACGCCCGGCTCGAGCCATCAAACTGCCGATTCTTGTCCACACATCAACTGAGTGATCCATTCTTCACTGCATTTTGGCAATCAATGAGCTGACCCATGCTCATCTTCACCAAGAAACTGTAACTGTTCCAAGTATTCATTTTTATCTCAGTGTTCCATTTCCGCATGAGGCCTATTACCTAAGCCTGTACTGGGAATCAGCCAGAAAACAAAGAACGCGATTCAGTCATTCCCAGCTCATTCTACCTTCTCGAGATCTTAACGATTAGCCAATCTTGGGGAGAAATAGGAGTTATGAGGGATGACTGTTGTTGTACTCTAGAACTCAATTTTAGATCGATGGACGGGCTTGGGGCGACCATTTTTTTCATTTATTAGCAAGAACATTGTTAGAATTCATTCTTATCTCCTTATCTCATTTCTCTATCATTGTAATTCATGTATTTGCAGTCATTTTGAATTGTAAGGTTCTGATTAGTAGTACTAATCTAACCCATTATTATTGCTGCAACTATTTGATTAAATTCTCATTAAAGTCCCCTGGATGGTTTACCGCCAGTGTGGTTAAATTGATTGTAACTCTTGTACCCACTCAAAGTGGTCAATCCCCACAGTTCCGTGGATGCCCGCCGCAGCGGATGAATTGTTTCTAGTGTAATCTTTTCCCCCCACTGTTTGGTGGTAGCGTGGAATTGCTTTTCATGGCTGGTTATCCGCCTATCTGTTTATAATTTCAACTTTCTTCACTCCGTCATATGTTAGCACCTCGCCCTTAGTGGGATCTTGAGTGCATATTCTTGACGTTGAGTAGTTATTCAATTCAAGTTCAGTTTTCAGTTTGATGCTAACGCTAATCCAGTCAACTAGTGTTGGTTTGTGTTATGATAATTCAAGAAAAAAAATTGGTTAGCATATTTCACATCCCATGGGTAGGCAATCATTCAAATGCTTGATGGTCTGATGCTTCGTAGGATCTCCGATGTAGGATGCCTGACAAATAGAGCCCGAAGCCAAGTGAGTGGGTATTGGTATTTATCAAAGGCTGAAATGTGATCTATGGTATGTGCTCCATTGTATTTAAACGGAGATAGATGAATGACTATCAACGAAAAGACCTGATGAGGTCTCTAAACTCCAAGATTTGTGTGTTCAATGTTTTGAATGATAGATACAAAGGAAACACTAATAAATCCAACATGCAATGGATAATGTTATGATGATATTGAGATATCAAGGTGTTGCATACTCCTCTCCCATGGCTAGGTGATTGAAAGGAGGTCCAATGGGCTGATTTGCAAAGGGACGATTGTAGTTATCATCAAAGCTTTGCATAATTGTGTACCTATCTCTAGAGGTTGACAATCTCCATGGGCCCGATGCATATTAAAGTGGAAGCATTGCATCTGTCAAAGAGCTAAAAAAATAATGCTTAACTTCTCTTTAAAACCCAATAATGGTGGAAGGATTCAACAAGTGGATAACAGTAAGGCCCTTGCATCTATCGAAGGTTGGGAGATAATAATGGCCATGCTTCATCAAGCTAGCATACACTCTATCGCCAATGACAAAGGGAGAAGCCTACGACATGTAATAAGAGACCTACAATGGGCAATGACAATGGCAACAAGGGATTTTATAATTGAATTGATCTCTTGTGCACGTTCTTTCCATTTTGAAGAGTGTTGGACAACTGCTACATGCCTGATAGCAAAGGGGGGTAATTAAAGTGTTTGAGGGCCTAATCCAAACCAAAAAGAGAGGCCGATATTTAACATGAAACATGCAAAGTATTTGAAAGAAGGCATTAGGTATGAAAAGAGTCATTTTACATATTGTTGAGTGCCAAACAAAATGGCACAACATTTTCTTGCCTTATCTACCTACTATAAATGCAAGGAAGCTCTCCCAACTACCTTGCATACCTCCTTTGGTTCCCAATCAATCCCAAGCACCCATTTTAGGCAAGAAGGGATACACACATTGATTTTTTGTAGTGCTACTGTGCCCACGGGTTAGGGTTTCAGCCTACTGGGTATAATGACGAGTTTTTGGAGTTCTTTTAGATTTTGAGAGAGGTGGGTTGTGGTGTGGTCTCCAGACGCCAGAGAATTGCTAGTGTGATGTAGGGCAGCCATTGAATGACAATTCAGCTCATTGGGTGGGGTATAAGCTTATGGAATCAAAGGAGATTAGTATTGTAAGTAGTTTTTGTTGCAGAGTGACTCCATGATGGTATGTGTATATCCAAGAGGGCTTCTTAGTGATAGTTAGGGATTTTATTTTGCCGCATTTGATGGCACAAATGTAATAATGAGTTAGATGGATGTAACAACACTTCAAAAAAATTGCAAGTTTTGTAATGATCTTTCTCTCATTGTATATGGATTTATGCAACTTTGTTATGGATTACTAAGCATACTCTATCACAAATTTCATAATCTTTGTTGTATGCAAATAAATGGCTCATTATTCTTTTGGTTTAATCTATTCTCTTCCTCATGAACTATGACTTTATTTCCAATGAATAGCTACCGGTCTAAGACTCACTTAACCCTCATCACTCTTCAAATCAAACCAAAACAATAACCAATAGTGTCGGGGAAGAATCTTCAGTCGTGCATCCATGATAGTCAATATAATCAAGGAATCATTCTTAAGTGAACTTTCAATAAACTTACTTCATGTGGGTCATGCTTGCACAATCATATCAGCTATATAGGGGTCAAGTAAGCAATTTGGGTTTAGTTGTACTTATTTTTAGTTGTTCATTTTTGTTTGATTCAAATACATGTTAAGGTATAACCCTAGGAATAACCTCCTAAGTCCAAGTTGGGCTCAAAGCGTAGGAGAGGAAACCTAGTCCTGTAGAGTTGACCTTTAACTCTCCATGTTCTATTGATGAATAGGTTTCACCTTCATGATGACAACCCTAGCCTTGAAATTGAGATTTTGTTCGAGGAAGTGTAGCAGCAATTTTGGGACCCAACAGGTACCATTAGACGTAGCTAACAAATTTCAACCAAACACAAAGTATGATCCCTTCGAGCCATCCCTTCGAGCCATCTATTTTAGATGTAAAAATTTGGGCTCACAAGTTATAATAGTGTTGTACCCAAAATAATTTTTTGGGGATTTTGCTTAAATTGAGCTAAATCATGTAAAATGTTGTCAAAAGTCCGTTTTAGGTCAAACCAAACATAAGGTTTTTGTGGGTTTGTGTCAAGGAAGATGCTTGCAAATTTATGAAAATTTGAAAAATAGGGTTTCAAACCCCTATTTTTGGGAAAACCTCTAAAAAATAGGACCTTTCCAAAATTAGTTGAAAATGATTTTGATAGGATAAATTGGCTTCACGATCACACTAGTTAAGTCAAAATCACCAAAAAGTTTGTTTTACTCTAGTGGGTCTATTTTCATTTTTCAGAAAGAAAGCTAGGACCTCTGCAACCATTAATGGCAGAATGGCCAGTACCAGGTGGAGAAATCTAAACCTCAAAAGCTTCAACAAAGAATCCATGGTAAAAATGCTCGAAAAGATGCTCTACAACGAAGGGGATTCTCAAAAGTGAAAAATGTTGAAAATTGGCTAAGTCTGGAGAATGCACGCCTTGCTACCAAGAGGAGGCTATGCAGTCAAATGACTTAGTCACTTTCCCAGCACCCGTACACGCAACATGGTGAAGGTGATTGCCAAAATGCACGCATTCGCATCATCAACAACAACACTCAAATCAGTCAAGCTACATGGCAAACATGAGACGTGAAGAGATGAAGATTTTTCAAAAGAATGATGAAATTGCAAGCTAAAAGCACCCCTGCTGGCCAAGGGCACCCTTGGATTTAAGAGGTCAAATACAGTCATCAAATTCATCTGAAGCAGTCATCTTCTTTGTACTCTTGCTAGCTTTCCAACGAAACATTCAACGAGATCATCTGATTTAGTGATCACCGGCAAACATCGACGGAGTATGGAGATGCTGCGAGCGAGAAACATCCAAAATGGCAATCTGACATGAAAAAGGTGCCCTTGTTGAAGAAAGGGGCCCTTGAATAAAATGATGAAGATGTCACTTCCTGAGAAATGTTGTCTTCGTGAGATCTCTCCAACTTCGATCCAGCTTTGCAACAAACCAATCAACCAACCTGCGAGACAAATCAAACAACAACAACGGTTGATTGTCAGAGCATGAAAGATGGAGGGTAAATCAGTGAGCTCCAAAGCAAAAGCGCCCCTGCTGGCCAGGGGTGCCCTTCATTTCAAGACACCTGATGTGGGTTTCAACCACTGCTTTCTACAAGACATTTGTTCAACTCTCTCCCAACTTCGCGATCAATCCAATAGCACATTCACAGGACCTATCAAGCAATTAGAGGCAGAGATCAAGCAGAAAATGCCAAAGGAGAAGACTGAATGAAGAACATGAAGAATTGAACAAGTACCAAAGAAAAGGGGCCCCTACTGAAGAAAGGCGCCCGGTCTTTTGGGCATGCAGATGCAGTCTATTTGCTCAATGACCTTCGGGATGATCTTCTCCATTTTGATCAATCTCAACAGTGACACCATCAGTGAAGGCAGCAGATAGATCAAACATCTAATGTAATGTTCCCTCCTAGTTAGACATCAGTTGTCAGTGAGAATTAGCCTATCATTCTGACCCTCATAGGCTAATGAGTATGGATAGAGGGCCTTCTGAGGCTTGTATCTTCTCCAGAGTTCAATGGTTTCTAGTTCTGGCTTTCGTTTGGTGTTTCCAGGGCTCCGTTTGCTATAATTACTATTTATAGTAAGTCAGAGGTTGGTTGAGAGGGACCCTTACTATTTTTAGTAAGGCACTTGGTCATATTGGGATTCACAGGGTTGACTCTAGTTTCAGACGGTATGATGAAATATTAAGTATTAAAGGAGATATTAATGTTCTATTGGCTCAGATGATATTTAAAACATTAAAAGGAAATATTATAAAGTTATAATTCAACTTTATAATTGAGGGTCAAGTTCATCATTAAAGAAGGGTCATATTTTAATTAAATGTGGCGCCTAGACCAAGGTGTAATTATTAAACATTAAATGCAATGTTGTAACATTTATTTTAAAGAACATTTAATGTGCTTTTTGATGGGTCGACCCCTTTGGGGATTTATAAATAATGCCAAGAAGAAATTGACTTCATTCTTTGAGCATTTGATTTCATGAAAATTGTCTGTGAGAAGGGAGCCAAGGGTTTCATTCTTCGAGCCATTGGAGAACGATACATTCTTCAGTGTTGCGGCCATTCTGCAGTGGTGAAATATCCATTGAAGCTGGCATTCTGGAGAGCTTCAGACAGAAGTTCTATTTGAGCAAAACAATGAAAGAAATCAGCAGATTTGAGTGCAATTATCATTCAGTGAATTCAGAATTTCGAGCAGTGTCTATTCAGAAGATTGTGGTGATTGCTGGTACAATATTCAAGGAGGTATGGCTTGCTTTTTAGCAGCCATTTTCAGCAGCAAGGGGGCGGCTTGATAAGAGGGGCGATTTCAATTGTGAAGGGCATTAAAAATTCAAGTAAAAATTGAGGAGAGGCGCCTTGCATAGTAGAAGACAGCTGCATCAATATTTCAGGCATATACTCATTATTTCAAGAGAATCAAACCTTTTCATGATGTGCTTTTTAGCAGCAAATTAATGGCAGCCATTGTAATTCTTCATTTTCCGGGTATGCTTTGTATTTAGTCTCTCTGTGGAATTGATCAATAAATTGAATAGTTGAAGAACTGCAATTCCTTCTAGTTTATTGTATTCCTTTCATTCAATTTCTTATATTTAGCATCATTATTTGCAAAAAAACCCAAAAAAGCATAAAACCCTTGAAAATACAAAAAAATTGCAAAACACAAAAAAAAAACAAAACAAAAGTTTCAGAAGTTGGAAGAAGAAGAGTTCTTACATCTAATGACAGAGATCAAACTGAGGCAGTTTACAACATGAAAAATAACAAGGCAAAAGTCAAAGGCACCCATGCTTTTGAAGGACTGAAACTGACTTTCAAGAGTTGTGGAACCAATCATCCTTTCCAGGAATGAACTGGTTATCCAACGCATCGTCAAGCAAGATCATCAGACTCGTCAGTCAATGGTGATATCAAATCGAAGCACGGAGGGTCTAAATGGTGAAAACAAAGAACAGTCATGAAAAATTAACTAAGTCAGAGCGAAAAGCGCCCCTACTGAAGAAAGACGCCCTTGAATCTGGAGCCTCAAACTCAAGTTTCTGACTTCATAGCTCCTAGGCATACCTCTTTAGGATGGTTCCATCTCAACAACAGATCCGTCAGCAGCTGCTAAGGATCAACTGAACAACCAAGAGCAAGGATCAAACAAAGGCACTTCAGCCTGGAAAATGATGAAAAAAGTGTTCAACACTCAAGGAGGACGCCTAAAAGGTCAAAGCAAGATATGTTGACTTGAGTTAGAGATTTTGGAGGCAAACTTGGCCAAAACATCCCACAATCAATGGAAATCAGTTTTTAGAACTCCAGATCAAGCCAAATCACTCCTCAATCATGAGTTGGTGCCCATACTTGATGCATTCAAGCATCAATCACTATGTATCAAGCTTGGACGTCATTATTCATTGTTTGTCTTTGCAAGTTGGAGCTCAAGAATAGTCATTTGCTCTCCAAGACATCTTTTCAAGATCTGACAGAGGGTTTTGACCATTCTTCATTATTTTTTGAAGATCAGCAGCACAAAAGGATATTTTTTTAGAGGTCACATCCAGAGGCAGATTTTTACAAGAAGGCAACAAATAATTTCCAATCTTCCTCTTGTCTTCTTCCTCTCTTTTGTCTTAAACTTCTTGCATGTCACAGAAAACAGCAGGCTATCACAGATCTGGCCAACTGGGTATGATCAACACAATTTTCCAGCAAAACCCATCTCTTCAAATTTTGCAGAAACAACAAACTTGTTGCCCCTATTTTTAGGGGTTTTTCTGAAAAAGTCATAGAATCAAAAATCTAACAAATTGGGTTTGTTCAGCATTGAAGCACGAACAATACCCATGTGTCAGATTTTTTTCGGGAAAAATACTTCTCAGCGAGTGGCTATTTTTAGGGGTTTTCAGAAGTTATCTTAACATATTCATGTTTACAGTCAACAGTCGATTTTTTCAGAATATAGTACTCTCGAGCTGAAATAAAGACCAAAATGGTCCTACTTCACGAATTTTTGAAAACACTCGACACAGACATGCATCAAGTAAAGCCATTAGTCAAGTTGGACGCCTTGGAAGGCGTAAATGACATCACCATTCAATGGATAGCCAAATATGGAAGGTAGTCATTCCAAACACAGAGCCGCCACCAGTCACTACCACACTACCTTCCACATTCCATGTCAATAAGGCTGGATGACAGCTGCAAAGAAGATCGAATATCAAAAGCAATTTGCAAGAGGTAGAAGAAGTCAACACCTGGTTAGAAGAACTGTTGACTGGAGGTGGTGAGGTGTAAAGCACCCACAAAGGACGTCCTATCCTCAAGAATAGCATTAATGGTGACTGAAGTTACCTTGATGCCCCTTTTCAAGTTAACTCCATGTCCCACAAATCATGCATGTCAGATCCCACTAATTGTGGATGTCTATTTTGACTTCCACGATTTGTGGATCTCAGATCTCCACTAAATGTGGATGTCTATTTTGGAGGCACATTTTGTAATAAAGTTCACCTTTAGTTTAGTTTCAGTCAACTAAAGTAGTTTTCCAGTTGACTCTTCGTTTAGTTTCAGTTAACTGAAGTAGATTTCCAGTTAACTGTTTGCTCACCTACTTTTAGACATAGGAATAAATCTTACTGATTGGCAAGAACTGATTGTTAACTCAAGGAGATTTTAGGGTTGCCTACTCCTTTGAGTTCTATAAATAAGAGCCTTGGGCTCATTATTTGTTAACCTTTATTTACTACGCAAAATTGTTGTGCCACTATTGCCAACAAGTTTGAAAGTGATTATTTGTTCACTCTTGGATGGGAGTTAATTGGTTTGATGAGCAATTGTGCATGATTTCGTGCATTTGCATGTCCCTGTTAGTTTTTAGATCAGAAATGTAAATAAGCAAAAATACAACACATAGATCAATGAACACAGCAATTTACCCTGGGAAAACCCTCCTACTCGAAGGAGACAAACCAAGCAAAGAATATTTTCTTATATATCAGAATAATGAGTGTAGAAACTACATACAAAATCAAGCCCTAGAATAGGCTGAGCCTCATACAATGAGAAATGTCACTTCTCCTTGAAGCAAAGTTTAAATGCTCTAGATGATATCACTTCTTACAAAAATCTAATCTGTTGCTAGAAGGTGAACTGCTGCTAGAAGGTGCGAATTGGAATGATGAATTGATGATTGAATGAGAGGACTCTATCCTCTTTATATACCAATCTAGGCGGCCTCCTCTCTAGGGCCGACCTAGAAGAAATATAATTTTATTTATAAAATAAAGGTTGACCAGCCTATTGATTAATTTATTTAGGAGAAAATATCTCCCGCCGCTACAACACTAACACTCCCTCTTAACTAGGGAGGTATTTTCCAGATATCCTCATCATGGAGTCTCTCAACATGACACCCACAATGGCTACACCCATTTGTGGAAAACGTCTCAATCTCAAAGATGTACAAGAGTTCATCACGGAGTCTCTCAACGCGATGTTGTCATGGAGTCTCTCAACATGACATCCACAATGGCTACTCCCATGTGTGGAAGGAAACACATCTCAATCTCAGAGATGTACAAGGGTTCATCACAGAATCTCTCAACGTGATGTCGTCATGGAGTCTCTCAACATGACGTCCACAATGGCTACTCCCATGTGTGGAAAGAAACACATCTCAGTCTCAGAGATGTACAAGGGTTCATCACAAAGTCTCTCAACGTGATGTCATCATGGAGTCTCTCAACATGACGTCCACAATGGCTACTCCCATGTGTGGAAATAAACACATCCCAATCTCAGAGATGTACAAGATATCCTCGTCATGGAGTCTCTCAACATGACGTCTCATCTTAGTCTCAGAGATGAACAAGGGCTTGCACCTCATATTTCTTCGTCTCAGAGAAATATACACTACAAGGGCTTTCACCACATATTTCTCCGTCTCAGAGAGATATACATTACAACAAATCTTCATGATGATGTGACTCCCTCTGAAGCTCCAAGTACTTGCATCAACCTCCTGACCTCCTCGTCCAAGATTGTCTGCAATGCTTGCCTTAGAGAAACAGTTTCCAAAGCACACTTCTGGCACTACTGACTTGTGAGAGTTCAGGACTATCCTTCTCGACCTCGTCACAACTCACCCTATTCTGAATAGGTTTGCGGAGCTTGCAATTCTATTCTCAGCAGCTGAAGAGGTCTTCCAAGGACTTTAGCACCTAGCCTTGCAACACTGCAACCCACTTAGCTAACACCTTCACTTCTTCTCAGTGAGTCACAAAACTCCCTCTTGATCCCTGCCTCAACACAGAGATTACAAAAATCCTCTGGAAGTGAACTCCCCTCCATTGATGGATCTCAGAACCTTAGTCTGGACATGATCTCAACTCGTGTCTTGAATTCTTGGAATTTAACTCCCTCTGAATGGCAGAAGAGTAATCGAGGGATGAATCCATATCCATTTGCTCCTTGATGCATCCTACATTTTAAAGAGATTAATAATAGTTCATAAAATCAAACTACCCCAAAGATGAATATACAGACCAATGCTAGTAGCATACATGATTCACTATTCACAATGAATTATTATTAACTACATGATTATTATGATCATTATTTAAACATAAAATACTTTATCTCTTTAATGTTAGTACACCATTGAGCTAGACCTGTAGCGGTGTTGATGTAAAGGGATATCCATTTTGCACACATAGCTTCACCTTTAATCCATCCGGAGCCATATCTTAGCAGTTAGTGCTATAGACTAAAGCTAACAAGCAACCATCCTAGAAGTAATCTAAATTCTCAGGTAATTTTGTTGAAAGTATAAGAATGTCATTTGCTTTCAACTTCAACATTTCTTTCCCATTCTCTCCTGTATCTTTCTCCCTATTAAGAAACATCATATATATGTTGACTACACCTTCAACTAGCTAAGTTGTTTCCTGAAATGTCATTGTTGCATATCGCACTTGAGATATAGATTACAAACTTTGATGCAGTTGTGCCCGCATTTCTTCGATCAACGGCCAAACAAATGAACCAAGGTATTCTACTACAAACATAAATCTTTCTGGAATGTATTTTACCTTCAGACCGTAGCAACAAACTGTGAAAAGTTGTTCAGCACTAATTTTAATTCACAGCAATTCACTCAAGCTTCCAGCGAATTCAAACTCAAAGAGTCGACAGTGACACCCATCGCCCAGATACAATGCCGACTTACTTTAGAATTACTAAGTCCCAAAGAACACGTTGTTAGCAATAGCCTAGATGGTAGTAACACTACTCCAGATGAATAGAATGCCTCCAAATGACTAACGGCAGATTACCCCTTGACCATCACTGAATAGGGAACACGACTTCACAAATATATAACTGTCGGCTAAAACATACACCAATATCCTTCTCCTTCACAGTGGCAACTGATGGCTCCAAAGTATTTCCCGATAATGAAGAAAGCCGTCACATATCCTCCTATTGCAATTCACACCTTCAAATGTTGGGGTGCCCATGTGAAGATATTTGCTCAGGATTTCTTCCCGATATTCTTCGCGTCCAATCCCTTGAGCTATTTCATGACTAAACTGAGCAGTAGCAATCATTTTCCACCTCCTTTCCTACATAAAATCATTTGCCAACCACTCCATCTCTGCAAGAACAAAATTCCAGTGGGAGTCTCTCTGTGGAGGCTCCAGAAAAGGCTTTGTTTTAGCCAACTCTGCATTCTTTTTCAATCTAGCCTATAAACCTTCTTTAGTCTTGACCATAACATCCGAGGCCCCTAAATATTTGTCATTAGGTTTGGAATTTCTTCTCCTCGTATGCAAATCAGCACAACTTGGTTCAGTAGATTCCTTTATATCGTCAATACTTCTACTCTCTGAAGCTTCAAGTTTTGTCCGCAAGTGTCTCAAGCTCTACATCTTTAGCTTCCCTAAGGCCTTCGATACCAGCAACCAATGTTGGTGATTGATCACATGCAACAAATTTTACAAAGTCCTTTAATGATGCATGTCTAGTATAACGATTTCCTTTAGGTCTGTTTCTTCTTGCATAGCCCTTCACACCCATGCGAACACCCCCAGAATCTAATAAAAAACCTACTCCAAATCTTGCTCCAAATAAGATATAGTGACTGCACAAAATCTACTCTAGATAATGACATGAATTGCTTCATACAGTTCACTTCTATACTAGCATGATTCGCCTCAAGGAATGTCTTCACAAATTCGCTCTATGCTTAGACAAATCTGATCAGATCTTCCCTAAACCCGCTCTGATACCATGTTAGTTTTTAGATCAGAAATGTAAATAAGCAGAAATACAACACACAGATCAATGAACACAGCAACTTACCCTGGGAAAACCCTCCTACTTGAGGGAGAAAAAACCCAGCAAAGAATATTCTCTTATATATCAAAATAATAAGTGCAGGAACTGCATACAAAATCAGGCCCTAGAATAGGCCGAGCCTCATACAATGAGAAATGTCACTTCTCCTTGAAGCGAAGTTTAAATGCTCTAGATGATATCACTTCTTACAAAAATCTGATTTGCTCCTAGCAAACTACTGCTAGAAGATGTGAATTGGAATGATGAATTGATGATTGAATGAGAGGACTCTATACTCTTTATATACCAATCTAGGCGGCCTCCTCTCTAGGGCCAACCTAGAAGAAATATAATTTTATTTATAAAATAAAGGCCGACCAGCCTATTGATCAATTTTTTTAGGAGAAAATATCTCCCGCCGCTACAACACTAACAGTCCCAATTCTTTGTAACTCGTTGAAGAAATTTGAAGAAGAAAATCAGAAAGCACATGCATTTTGATCCAAAGATTTGAGTTCTTTCAACGTTTTGTGTTTATAACTTCTTGTTTCAATCTCCTCCTTGGACAAGGGTTCCTCCTCCTTGGATATTTTGTCATTGACAATTATCATTTGATGTTGTTCAATGAATTGTCTTTCAGCCTACACTTTGGACAAGTGTCGTCACCTCCTCGGGAATCCTGTTAGCCAAGGCATCGTATCTTGTTGTTTCTAGTAAGTTGTTTCCTAGCCTATACCTCGAACAGGGGTTCCTCCTCCTTGGCAAGTATGAGATCCAACTTACCGTAAAGAGTGTTTGCTTGCACAAAGCCTTATTTCTAGCATAGATCTGAGATTTCAAAGCCTCAGACTCATTCTGGCGAGACGGTCGGACCAAGTAATCCAACCATCCATTCCCGC
The DNA here is from genome assembly GCA_007258455.2 of Sequoia sempervirens. NCBI lineage: Eukaryota > Viridiplantae > Streptophyta > Pinopsida > Cupressales > Cupressaceae > Sequoia > Sequoia sempervirens. The sequence continues at coordinate 142,534 of VDFB02022945.1, read as the reverse complement.
TCCTATGCCCTCATGCTCTGTTTATCTTGGGGAGATAGGATAGATTAAAAGCTAGTTTAGTCATAGTTAAGATCTGCAGAAACCAGAGAAAAGCTTAGCTACGGCACATTGTGTTTGTGCACCCTTGTGTCCTGCCGCTGAGTAAAAAAGATAGGAACCTTAGTCTACTATACTTTTTTATGCTTAACATCAGCAAAGAGAGATCTTCCTTTCTATAATCCAAAGGAACAGTTACTAAAACACTTGCAATAGCTGACCGTTTCCAATAAGCACTCCAGAGGTGCTAAATGAAACACCAACAAATAGGAAAAGGAGAGGAAGCCAAGACAGCTACACAAAAGAGAAAAAATATGCAAGCACAATCAACTTCTAAAGGTGAACCCACAAAGAGAGGTTATAATGAAGAAGATGAAGAGGTTGAATTATAAAATTGACTACAACTCCCTCTAGCACCACACCTAGAAAAGTCCCTTCAACTAACACAACAATTGAACTATCAAGGAGGCATCAAAACATATAGATGAGTGGCTAAATTTATTAGGATCTCCCATTGAGGTCGTGGAGTATCCTCCCTTGAGCCCTACACAGGATACAGGACAGCAACTAGAGGGAAGTCTACAGCAACCAGAGGGAAGTCTATAGTAGCCAAAGGAAAGCCTTCAACAACCAGAGGGAAGTCTTCAACCATTGCACGAAGGAAGACTTCAAAAGTTGTAGGAGGAATCACAATTCCAAGGGTCTCATAGCCTTGTGCATAGTAGCAATGAAGAAATCACCATACAATTATCTAAACCAGACCCTAGCAATCCATGGGAACCATTTTTGCGGTATACACAAGATTTGGAGCCAATGGCATATAGCATGAGCAAGGTGGGTAATATGGCAAGAAAGTTGGATAGCACTCACTCTCCCTTAGTCCTATAGGAGGATCGAAGGATATAATGATTTGTTGAGGATAAGTGCCATAAAGGAAGTTGAGGATTATATTGTAGCGTGCCCATGCAAAGACATAATAGAAACAATCAACTCTAAATAGGCCCCCACTCATGCCGGAAACAATCAACTGCATATTTAAACTACTAGAAGAAATCCTAAGACCAAAGACACAACAAGATGTACAAACAAGACCTAGAATAAATTCATGATATCAGTATGAATTATGATTTCATCCCTTATTTATAGCATCTCTGTTCTACTACCATGTATTTTCTGAATTTTCAAGTATAAAGAGGCCTATTTTACCTCTCATGAACGACATAACAACAAGGCATTGGATGGAACATAGATTATGGTGTTACAAGTGACTAGACAAGCTAGTGACATGCCAACCCTTAAATTCTTCATTTATTGCATATCTATTCATGGACGAAACTCTAAAACATTGCATTAATTTGGCTTGTAAAGATAGCTTTTTGATTGTGTATAGGATGCCATATGCTTAGGAATCTAAGGCATTTTGATAACAAAGAAAATTCTGTTAGAAAGAAAAATTAAAACTGTCCAAGGACAATGGATGGAGTTCTATCCTTAGTTGGAAGGCCTTGGGGTGCCAGGTAAAGACAGTGTACACCCTCAGTGAACATGGAAAGCTTATGCAGACATAAAGTTAGCCACTCCAGTCCAAGTGTTAATGACAGTCAAATGTAGCAAAACTTTAATGGACCTATTGAGTACATCTCTGTGCTACTAAAATCCGTTAAAAGTTTAGGAAATACCATCCCATTATCTCTCAGCCACACTTGTTAGAAGTACTTCCATAGAGAACTTGGCTTTTCTCCTCAATGTGGCAAGCAGTGCTCATTTCAATAGTATCTTGCATATCTTCGTCAACTACAGGAGGAACGGACATAATATCAATTGTTAATGTACATTGCTAGAAATCGTGGGATTGTCACACTGGCTGGCAATGTAACAGACAAGAACCAATAGGACTTTCCTCTTTCTGATCAACAGAATGAAGAAAACCGCATTTAAACCAAAAATCAAAGCATTGAAACTGGGGGAACAATTAAAGTTTGCATTAATGATTGATGTCGTTATGTGAGAATGTTTAAAAGCAACTGAGCAATAGCCTAAATATTATGTCATACTTTTGAAATTCACTACCTCTGTTCACCTCTTACATTGTGATCCGTACTTTTACCATGTATGCCAGTGTGAGAACTCTAAATGATCAGGTGCTTATGTTTCATTTAGAGAATAGTTGTTTTTGAAGGAGTCCACTAGGGTTCCATTCTTTCTGTGAGCATTTGCACAAAAACATTATAAAGGATGAGTTTGGATGTGAATGCTGGGCAGCTTAAGCATAATGGATTACCAACCACACCTTGGTTCTTAATTAAAGGATTTGATAAAAAAAATTATAAGAAAAGAAAAAGAAAATCTCTTAAAAGAAACAGAACTCTAAATTAAAATATTCCATGTATGCACCTAAGTGTTATTTACCATTTTCTAGACAAAGCTCTAGAGACTTATTCAAATAGATCGTTAGAAAATCAATGGCTGCTTCACACCGTTCTCGAAATTTTCTAAACCAATAATACCTATGAGAAACTTTCTTTCAATTTCTCAAAGAGGTACTACTAAGATAGTATCCGAAAACAAATTTCCTTAAGCATTGTCATGATGTGAGAGTTCTTCATCTTTTATCCATGGATGAACGCAATTGTTTTCTTGGAATATCTCTCTGAATTAGGCTTTTTTAACAAAAACGAAGAAAATCTTAGTTTTAGGAAGCTGTGGATGGAAGGCCGCGTACCTGAGTGAAAGAAAAAGAACGCACTGACGCAGACTGAGAATGTGATTGCCATCTTCCTAGAGCGGGAGCTGGAACTGGTGCAGCCATTCCTATCCTGGCCTCCGTGTGAAGTACTCGGAGAAACTCCTCCCTCCATTCAAACTAATTTATCTCCAGATTTTTAAAAGAACGCCGTTATTTCATTTATTTATTTATTTTTGAAAACGTTGTCGGGAGATTAGTTATTTCTCGCGTAGGGAAGGGCAGATGGTTAAAAGTTTTTTGAGGTTAAAATTGGCGGAGTTGATCATCTTCTCTCGGAATCTTGATTATTTTAGATGTTTGAACTATGGTAAATTATTATTATATGCCACTTCTTGTAATTGAGAACTCGAGAGAAACTAGCTATTAATCGGTTTAGTTTGAATTAGAATGTTTTTAGTTGAAAATTGAGTAAAAGTTTTGTTTCATTCGGATAATATTCTAAATTTAGGATGAGGAAAGTATTGTGGATGATGAAAATTATTAAGATGAGAAAAATATTACAAATAATGAAGTGTAATTCAACATATTGATACATGTGTTAAGTTAACTCAAAAATGTGTGAAGGTAATGGAGGTGGTGAATTTAACGAAAGGGAGTAAAGGGTAGCCCTCAAGCAGCAGAAGGAGATAAAATTGCTCTTGTACTCTCAAATCAAGTTCTCATTTATGGTTCTCAAGAATTGGATGAAATCTTTGTTAAAAAATTTAAGAAGATTGGCATTGCGGGCGATTCCAACCAACAAGGGAAAACCTTAAGACTTGTTCCAATCGACAATATCATCATACAATCACAAAGGAGGTTCTATGCATTCATTTACCAAATAACTTTCTCAACTCCAAGGTTGAAAAGTTGAAAAATGCAGTTATCATGAAATTTATTAGATTTGGCCTTTGTTGGAGAGAATTAAAGTTTGGATCAATCAACAATAGTGAGGACTCTCCCCTAACGTTAGTTTTTTGGTGGTAGGTTTCTCTAGATTATTTTCAATTCTGAATTAAAATGGGATGATCTTATTAAGGGTGGTCCATGGTTTATGGGTAATGTTGGGATGTACATTTGTCCTTTATCGTTTGGTTTTGATTTACACAAGGAGATGATTAAAGATTCCCCACTTTGGATTAGGCTATTCAAATTACTACAAAAGCTTTGGTTGAAGGAGGTTTCTAGATTAATTGGAAACTCTATAGGAGAATACATTTATTTTTCTAATGCTAGTGGAGGTAAACAATTAGCTATCTATTCAAGAATTTCTATTGAGTTAATCTTAGTGAACCCCTCATGCACACTAGAAAGCTTACTTTACTCCTTCGGAAATGGAATCAAGAATTGGATTATGACTATATCTCATTAAGGTGTTTTAAATGCCAAAAAATGGGTCACTTCACTAGAAATTGTGATTCAACTAGTGGTAGACAAGGTACTCAAGAAAAATATAAAGGGAAGATGATGTCACCTTCCTTTCTAGTTCCCAAAAAGGAACTAGTTCTCTAATTCAAGAAACCTTAAGACCGCTACTTTAGGTAGATGACTTGATGAATGGTTCAGGTTCCAAAGACAAGGTTGAGCTTATGTCTCCTCCTTCTAACCCTAAAGTGGATGATGGGTTACTTGCACATGAAATATTGGTTCTTAGAAAGGAAAATGGTAATAAGCCTATGTTTTCCCTCATAGAACCTAGTGAATTTGTGCCTCCTTCTGATGACGAGGATGAGGATCTAAAAGGAGGTAGTTATTATGAGATGAGGTGAAGTGGGAGATGATAGGAGAATATAGTGGAGTTGAGTATTACAACTAGGTGAGGTTAAAGAATGGGAGGAAAAACCCCAATTCTGAAGGATGCAAGAAGAACCAGTAATAAAGGTGGGAAATTAGAGGCCAACAAAGAAAAATGAAGGTGTTGGAGGAATTAGAGAATGAAACTCAAGCTTCTATGAAAAAATTATTAGACTTGGAGGCAAGCACCTCCCTGCATCTAAGAAGTAATCAATTAGAATCTTTGTGGCCTAAATGGCTCAAAAATGTTTCATTTGGTTAAAATGCTTATTAAAAATGGAGGTACAGATATTCTTCTTTTACAAGAAACTAAAGTAGATGGTTCCACTCTTATGGAGTGAATGTCTTAGTAATGGAAGCAAGTTGAAGGAGTAACAATTGACATTATTGGTACTATAGGCAAGCTTGTTATCTTCTAAAATTTATTTAGTATAATGGCTTAGGTATGTTGATTGATGACTAGATCCTAATTTCCTTTTAATTAAATTCACTTTTATGAACTTGTAAGAGAAAATATTATAGTTTCCAATGTTTATCGAACAAATGTAGCCAATGAGAGGAATGAGGTGTGAGAGTATGTATCTAACTTCAAGACATGAAATCAAGATGGTAATTGGATTTTAGGGGGAGACTTCACTGTTATTTTATGCCCATAAGAAAAGAAAGGAGGAAGTAAGATTTTTTCTTCTGGATCCTTGGATTTTAGAAAGTTTCGTATAAATCTTTCTCTAGTGGATGTTATCCCCAAAAAATGGAGGTTTACATGGAACGACATAAGAATTGGGTAGGAAAATATTATGTGCATACTAGATAGGTTTTTGGTTAACTCTGATTGAATCTTAACTTCACAATATTAAATCTTTTTGAAGTATTACAATTAAGTGGTTTAAGCCATTAGTCTATAGGCTAAGCATAAGTAAAGCAAGGAAGACAAGGGGAACTCAAGGCATTTTGGCACACTCTTTTGGAGTTTAAAGAAGTTTTAGATAATTGGTGTATTAAGAATTTCAAAAGATGTAAGAGGTTCGTCCTTATGAAGAATATGGGCAAAGCAAAGAGGGTGGCTAAATTTTGGAATACGCAGAGAATAAAGAATATTTTTGACAATAAGATTAAGGTAGAAAAAGAGTTATCTAATTTGATAAATATATCTCTAAATTTGATCTCCCCAATCTTAGAGAGTTTAAATCCATAAAGTGGGAGAACATGATAGAATATTAAGGATGGAAGAAAATTTCTAGCACCAAAAATAGGTCAAGTGGTTGAAGGATGACAATAGGAACAACATTTTTTTCCATTTGACCACCAAAATTATGAGACAATACAATAAAATTATGAGTATCCAAACCCTTTCAAGTTCAATCATTAAAGATATTGAGGTAATTAGGAAGGAAGGGGATAACTTTTTCAAGGAATTATTAGATTTTGAGGCCCAAATTAATGAGGAAGTGCAAGAGGCACTACTAAGAAATGTTACCGAGGAGATTAATGCAACTCAAAATGAAGCTCTCCTCTATCCTTTCTCAAGAGAGGAAATCAAGCAGGTGGCATTCTCTTTGGGTGCTACAAAATCTCCAAGCCCATATGAATTCTAAGCCAAATTCTTCCATAAATATTAGGACATTTTCAGAGAGGATGTTTGAAAGGCAATTGAAGAAAGTAGAAGCAGAAGATCAATCCTTAAATCTTGAAACATATTATTTGGCTTGGATCACAAAAAATAGGATATCAAAACTCTTTGATGAATATAAACCAATTTCCCTATGTGTCATGATTTACAAAATTGTTACCAAAGCAATGGTTATTAGGCTTAAGAAATGTTTGGATTACTTGATCTATGAAGAAAAGAATGGTTTTTTGAAATGAATACAAATCCTAGATGGCTTTGCTCTAGCACATGAAACTATACACTCCATCAAGACAAGGAAGAAATAAGTTATGATTATAAAGTTAGACATGAACAATGCCTATGATCAAATTTCTTTGTAGTTTCTCATTAAAAAAATTAAGAAAAAAATATTTCAACAAAGCATGGTGTGATTGGATATATTTTAGTCGTATTTCCTTGATTACATACACTTTATTGATTAATAGTTTGACTATGGAGTTTTTAAGGCTAAGAGAGGATTGTGGCAAGGGGATCCTCTCTCACCTTTCTTATTTCTCATTGTAGTTTCTATGCTTGGTAGGAAATTAAGGAAGGAGGATTTAGATTGAGTTTTAAGAGGACTATGAGTTTTTAGAGGAGTCAACATTATTACGCATTTATAATTTTTTTATGATAATCTACTCCTCGGAGAAGCAATGACAAGAGAGGTGAGATATATAAAGAGAATTCTTTTACAATATGAATAAGTTGCCTATCGAAAGGTAAACACCTCCAAATATAGGACATTTTTCTCAAGGATTTTTGTTTTGAAAGTATAAAGATATAGAAAATTTTGAGGTATAAAACAAAAAATCTACCAAGCAAATACTTGGGTATGTCGTTGCTTGATAAAATATTGTTAGAGGCTAAATGGAAGAATATCATTGAAAGATTTCGAGGTGAGGTGGCCTTGTGGAAGGGAAGATGTGCTGGAAATAAAGGTATAATTTGCAGCAATATGAACTTAAATAAGTGGTTGCAAATATGAAATTATGTTTACAAGATTACCATAAAATGATTAAGTGATTGAAAATTACAAGGAAAGAAAAATCTGCAACACCACAAGTCATCAACACAAGTGACACAAGATATACGTGGAGAAACCCTTGCGGGAAAAAACTCCATACCCAAAGAGATCCAATGTTTGTATTAATCTTCAAGGAAGTACATTAATACAAAAATCCTCTTTGTAATCTAGCAACACTTCGTCGTCTTGACAACCTGCAAAGAACTCATACTAAGCCACCATCCCAAGACTCTAATATATAGAAGTTTATGGAAGAGAATACCACAAATGGTATCCGAAAACAACAAGAAAAATTTCCTAAAAAAACCCATGCCCCCCTTAATGGACAACCCATAAACATGGAATAAAATATTCAATAATCACATGGCCTTCACATGGGCACCTAACCCACAGCCAATAAGAAATGGTCAAACCCGAGTGATCCATAACTCTTTGATAGCTTTGATGGCTACATGCAAGATCATGCACCAACATGCACACCTAGGCACCCAACCATGCAAAAGCATACAAAACATGCAAATAACATGTAAGGACATGCACACTCGAGTGGTCTCAACCAAGAAAGTTGGATGCCCAAGAAGAATATTCCCTTGAGATACTTTATAACCGCCACCATAATTGGTCCACCTCTTTGAATGCAATTACAATTTTTCATAAGAAAATAAATAATAAATATTGTGTCCCTCATATTCTCTAGAACACTTTCTAAAGAACGCGGAGACACATAAATGAGCTTAGGATAGCAATTTTAATGTCACCTATCCTAACATTCTCCCAGTTGACATTATACATTGCGATTACATCCATGAGATACAAATAAAATATATAATCAAGTACAGTGATCAAGGCCCATGGCCTTCCTACACCAAGAGAACTTATATGTGGTCACTAGCTTCGTGAGAGAATCTCTAACATTATCCTAAGTATCAACCTTCTCAATCAAAACCTTACCATTATCTACCATTTCTTGCACAAAGTGATAATGAACATCAACATGTTTACTACGAGCATGATGCATAGGATTTTTGGCTAAACATATGGCACTTTGTCATGTCCCCCAAATTATGTACTAAAATATAGAAAACCAAACATTGAAATGCAAAAAAATAGAAATATATATATGAGCAAATTCATTATAATTATAATTATCAATATAATACTATAATTATGAATATAAATATAAATTATCATTTGACTATTGTTATCCTAAATAGTATTATAATTATGAAATAAATATCATAAATAAAAAAATAGATATTATTTTGGTGATTACTACAATAATAATACAAAAATCACAAAAGAAATAATAATGAAATTTGTTGATTAAATAAACAAACAATAAATATAAACTACATAAAAAGGCACCAATGCATGAAACGGTTCCTAGGCACAACGATTATGTCAAAGGATGCAACGATTACAGTTGCTAAAACACACGACATAATCCTAGTTATGAAACAGTTCCACAAGGGCAACAATTGCATAAGGGACATGTCCCCTAGTCAAAGGGTAAGTAAGACTCTTCACTAATCGGCCCATAAAAGGAAAACCGATCCAAGACAAAGGGGCAGGAATGGAATAAGAAGAAAGATATATATATTCTGAACAACAAATAAAGGATGTCGTCTAATTTATCCTTAGAAACATATTTAGAATTTAGGCAAAAGATAGGTCTGGGTCAACATACTGAGGTATGTTATATCATAACCATTATGTATATATATTATGTTATTTATATTCATTATTCTTGAGTTATGTTATATCATAACCATTATGTATATATATTTTGTTATTTATATCTACTATTTCTGAGGTATGTTCTATCATAACTATTATGTATATATTATGTTATTTATATTTATTATTCTTGTGATAGGTTCTATCTTAACTATTGTATGCAATTATATATCTATTTGGTTATTTACATTTTTTATTCTTGTGATATGCTCTATCATAATTATGGTATATATTTTGTTATTTATACTTATTATTCTCATCAAACAACCATGGGAGGAACAAGGGAGAAATACCAATAGGTTGAGCAGATACTAGAAGTTTTCCTAGGTACGCCACTCCTTGATGGATGATTGTGTGTGCCACTTGGAGCCAGGGGTGATATCTGCCCTTAGTCCTAGGGAGAGGATGTCTATAGGCCTCCTATGGTAGCCTTTCCCCCAACCTCTACAAGGATTGTTTTTTGAGATGAATTTAAGGGGGGGTTTCAATCATAAGAGGGATGGATAAGGCAGCAAGGGTAGGGAATGCAGATACAAGATGTCCACCAAGTAGACCACCCCATATTGGATGACTATGTGTGCCAAATGAGGGCCAAGAGGGATGGTATATCTGCTCTTGGGCTTGGTGTGGATGGCTTCGGGCAGACCTATCATGATCCCCATCCTAGTCCCATTACGATCCAACTTTTGATGTGCATTATGATATTGTGCGACTGTAATGCTGCAGAATTGCACCTAGGGGCAATTCCATATTTTAGCACTTTTCCTAGCATTTATGACACCGAGATGCGTTAATGGTAAAAATCCCATTGGTCAAAATTTCACGACTCCAACTCCATGTGGACCAGTGATGAAGCAACAGCAGTCTGATGACACATTTCTCAAAAATTGATGCCTTGAACGCCTACGCGACATGCTAGCGTCTTGGTAGTTTTTTGAGTTTGAAATGAAGAATCTCAAATCTTGACTCTTGACATGTGTCCTAGCAGTCAAATTTTTGGGTGTAATGGCTCTTTTCCACTCTTGCATGCAACAAAACCCTCCATTTGCTCTCATTTTAGAGGTTCATTCATTCGATCAAGCTTCTCTATTCAACTTGGCTCTTGAATCTCTCTCATTCTTGACAAGCAATACTTCTACAAGTGAAGCTCTGCTGGACTAAGGTCCCTCCAACAGCCAAAGCTCTCTAGCAAGCATTCAACGGTGCATCTATGTGTTCTAGAGGGGGCCAAGGCCTATGGGTAATGCTCTCTCTCTCACTCTTTTTCTATTTACATCTCTTGTTCATTTACTACTCTTTTTCTATTTACATCTCTTGTTCATTTACTCCTGAAGCAGGTTTTTCTTTCAACACCCCCTATGACCATTTCAATTACACTCTCTATCTAACTGTCTGTGGAGGTGGGAACACCAAAGAGGGGGTCTGACTATAGTAGGCCCTTATACAACACTAACATTTTCCCCTCGTTCTTTTGTCTGTAGATTGCGAAGCGGAGCTTGGAGTGAAGTCTCAGATGTTTGGCTGTTGGTAAGTTTTCTCCAAGTTCTCCTTGTACTTTTCTCATAGTTTCTATCCTCTGTTTTATCATTATGTTAAATAGACCTTGGATTTGGGCTAAGAAGTGAAACTTTGTTTTTCCTGCTTGAGTTCTTGAGCTCTTTCTTGCTCAAGATGCTAGCATGCCATGCTGGCATCCTGAATTCACGTTGTGGTCCTTTGGTCAAGAGCTCCTCTATCAAAGGCAGAAATCTAGAAGTTTCACTCTCACGGGATCTGAAGAAGTCTTCTCTGAAAGTTAACATGCATACATTTACTTTGTAATTTCTTCATTCAGTTTATGTTGAGGTGGATAAGGGCAATTCATTCCCTACGAATCTCTTGAGAATGAAGAGGCTCATGTGCAGTGAGTCCCCCTTATCTCACATTTTGGTGAACCTAATGTGAACATGTCGTATCTATTTTTACAATGTTTCAATGTTTATGATAATTCTTTTTATAAGGAATATTTTGACATGTCGGATGATGCTCTAGATGATTTCTTAGAAGCATCTTCCCCTATTCATAAATATTTTGAGCAAACCTCTTCCTCATAGGATGAAGAGTCAGTAAATGTTGTGGTGGTCTTTGTGGCTCCTCCAAGCCCTCAGAAACCCATCATTTACCTCACTCTAGCTAGCCGTTCTTCAAGGAAGGACCATTCTGTTTGTGGAATTTCATATCGAGATGATTCACCGCATTTGTATTCGAGGTTCGTAAAAGCTACAAACTCCACTTCTTACAATGCTTGTTGGGCACACGTATAATACAAGAAGAAACAAATAGAATTTGGATCAACAACCTTCTATTAATACACCACAATCTACTCAATTTCCTGCTTCTTTACCACCTTCTCAACCAAGCCTTCAACACCTAAACCTATGACTAAAGCACCGGGTGATTTTGATCTTGTCGAGCAACTTTGTGTTACTTTGGCTAAGATCTTGCTTTGGGATTTGCTTCAGACTGCTCTAGTTTATTAGGAAACACTTCAAGAAGCCTTGCAAAAGATTCTATTTCCTGCCTCCACTAGGCTTCTAGATTTTAACACACTGTTGGCTCATATTTGTGCAGATTCGCCAAATATTACATTCCATCCGCAAGAACTCTCACCTCCGGATGTGCAGAAATAAACTAGACCCTTTAATGATTATAATTAATGTTAATATTATTGGTATTAGGTCTACCCTCATTGACACCTGTTTAGCTCTCAATGTTTGTGGTATTGATCTATTGCCTAAGATTAAAGTTGATTCATCTTCTTTAGCTGCTTCTTCTTTGTACATTCATGGGTTCGATAATGTCTGTCACCAAGCTCTAGGAATGATAATACTACCTTTGCACTTGGGCCCTGTTACCTTACCTACTTTGATTTATGTGATGCCTGGCCCTTTACCTTACTATCTTCTTTTGGGGAGACCCTAGATTCATGTTATGGGTGTCGTAACTTCTACTTTACATCACTCTCTAAAGTTTGTTGCAAATAATCGAGTGGTCACAGTAAAAGCTAACCCAGAAGTTGTTCACCTTTGTGAGTTAGCAGCTACTAGTCAGGCTTCAGTTGTCTCCACTATTAAGAATTGCATTCCATCTTTGACTACTGATGCTATGATGTGTTCCTCAGTGATACCCTCTGTGGAGGTTGTCCCCAAAGTGAATGCCATTAAAGATGAACCACCTAAAGCAGAAAGTCCTAAGTCTTCCCCATCTACTTCTTCTAAATCAAATGCTTTCCTTGGTGATGATTGGGGATCTTTGGAATTCTATGAATTTTTTATTGGAGAATACAAAGTAAGTCCCACTCATTTGAAGCTTCTGATAACCTCGAATGCCTCTAATGAAAAATCAAATGATACTCCTGTGGAGGAGGAAAATTGTAATCCTATTCAAGAAACCAATCCTTCCCCTGCCAAGGAGGGTAATCCCCCTCCTACAAAGGAGGTTAATGTTTGCAAATCAAGTAAAGGAGATGGTTTCACTCGCGTAGATGCATTCGATGTTCACTAGTGGAACGAAGCTCTCTATGTGGAACCATCGCCTTCCAAAGTTTTGCAAACTCACTATGGTCTTGGATACAAACTCGCTTCACAATATGGCTATGGGTGAAAAGGCCTTGGATGTATTGAGAAAGGAATCCAAGTCCCTATCTAGTTCAACCCTTGTAAGTGTTATCTAGGTTTGGGATGCTCTATTGAACAATCTAAGCAAAAGCCTTGGTGGAATGTTAACATGATCTCGATTGAACCACTTAGTGTGGTCCATCCTGAACTAATAGAGGAGGGGGTGCAATACGAGAAAGTTCCTCTAGATTTCTTCTCCTTGGATGAAGAACTTAAGGAATTCTTAGGTGCCTACTCCCTTTTACCTCCTTTCCATAATAAAAGATGATTCCTGTATCGCCTGAATGAACGGGCATATTTTTGAGAATCTATTTTCAATTTTGATGAGGAGGACCCTCTAGCTAATGTTTAGGACGACATCCTAATAATGCATCATGGAGATCATAGTTCCCTCCTCAAGGGAGACACCACTAAAATATCTATGGATCCTAAGCCTTCTGAAAAGGTGATTAAGATTGGGAAGTGCCTTTCTTTGAAAGAAGCAAAGGAACATTTCGGTCTCCTACATTCTCATCCTAATACCTTTCCTTAGACGTATGAGGACATGCTTGATATAGATGAATCCATAGTGGTTCACAGCATTGTCTTATGTCTCGATGTTGTTAGCGAATGAAATGGCTCATGATAAATATGTTGAAAATAAATGACTCTCAACCCTGTTAGCACTGGTAACAATCCACTAACAGCTCTTAAAAGACCACAATTGTATTTGTGTCTTTTCTATAAATTTTATCAAGGTACAACTCCCTCACAATATTTTTAATGAATTCATCTAAGCTAATGAACATGAATATGCTTTTAACTAGAACGTAGGAAAGGCAACCGACGCCAGTTCATAAATATGAAACTAACATGAGAAGCGTAAATCACAGCCATAAACAATCAACACAAAGATTGAAAAGCCTATGACCATCCAATCAAAATAAATAAGATCAAACTATAATAAATGAACACCATACAACTTATCTCACAAAGAAGACATAACTATATCACGCACATAATACAAAGATCAGCGTACAAAGTATATCATTAAATTTGTAACACAAAGATCATGAACTATTATAGTATAAAATAAATGTCTAATCCCTCTCGATAACACCACAAGGTGTATATCCAAAGAATATCTATCTTTCTCTCCACTTTAAAATTTATAACAAACCAACCCCATTGAATATTCGCCAGAGCCATTACTAAATTGGCGGTCCTCTTGTTTCTCCACCGTTTCTTGAAAATTGTTAAAATCAATCAAAATAATTAATCCTGACAAATGAATGGACATCAGAAAAGGAAACCAATCGACTATCGAATGACCTTCCACACAATCGAATCATTAATGCAGCTTCAAGAAAACACTATCTGATAGCACGTGTTTACTGCTCGATAGGAAATATAATTTAAAACCAATTCAAATCAGCCATTAATTTGAACTGAATTACCATCTCATCAAATTCTAGGGGAAAGCACCAATGTCTAACCAACCTTCTATAAATTTAGCTAGTGTCACCACTTTTAATCATTTAACAACATCTAACATGCTGAGCTCTCAAAGTGATGGTAATTTTGCAAATGACTTCACTGTCCTAGAGGAGATCGAATGTAGTTTGTTGTTTAGGCATCTGTCAAATCAGCTAAAGGAGGTTTTCATGATACAAAGCGAGGTGGAGGAAGAGGTACTTCATAGTATTCTAGGTAAAGCATTCCTGAGCCAAGCACACATACACAACACCACCATGTTGGAGTGTTTCATAAACATAGTCATCAAGACTTCTGGCCATCGTGACTGGGGTGTAAGACCATTGGAACGCCTGGTAAAGCATGAATTCCATCACTACGTCAATGTGGCTATCACTGGGCTCAGTCACTATCCTTAGAATGGATTGATAGTTGATGCCATTTGTATAGCATGGACTCTTGAGGATGAAACATTAGAGGAAGTTTCTCTTCTTTGCATAGGAATTGTAAGGAATGATATGGGGCTCTTCATGTAATTCTTGTAGTTGCATGAGAACCTGTTGTCACCTGCTCAAGTTGAACACCTACAGACTATGATTAAGGGCATACGATTCCTGATATTTGCTCTATGTGCTTGAATGAAAATGTCTCTTTTTTTCTTTTGTCTTTGATATGAACTTTTGTAGTTGAATCATACAATTTTGTAGTGCCAATGCAATGTAAAAATGTACATATATATAAATAAAATTATATTCCTTTTGATATCACTATGTTCTTGTATGCATGGCTTCATTTGTTTCTATTCATATTGTATCCGAAAATGTTGATTTCTTTTCTACATAATGTACTAGTTTTATGAATTAACATCATATTAATTACTAAAACAAACCTTATGGGCAGAAAAATAGGCAGTTCGTGTAACTTAATAAAACATTGCCTAGGTTTTAAACAACTTAAAGAATATCGCCCACTAATATGACTTGTGGGGGAAGCTATTGGGTAACTTTCAACACATGAAAATTCATCACACAGATTATTCACACACATATACCCTCTTTTAAGGAAACGGTAATCTTGAATAAAGTCACAAAACACCACTCAACCAAATATGCAACAAACAAGTAGTAAAATAGGAGGTTCGAGGAACAAATGAAAACCCCGCCTGAGTTTGAGAAGTACAACAAAACATTGCCCAACATGACTTTAAGTAAAATGACTAAGGAAAAAGGTAAGATAGCCAAAAAAAAGGGGGGATCATGTTTATGAGTAACAATGGCACTAATTGGGGACAAGGACTACAAAGGACGCAGAGAACCCCAACATGTATGACTAGTCCTCTCCATTGGGCATGAAGTTAAAATGAGAAGGGTACCAAACCAAACAAACCAAAAATGAACACACCAAAATTGCAATTATTTACAAGGCAGAACCAACCTGCTAGAAAAGGAAAAGGAAAGGTAAACCATCATACGAACCCATTCATTGGATGGGAGAAGAATAACCCTTTTCTGAAAAGGCCCACTTTCCTGTACAATCTTCAAAGCAAACCTAGAAATATTGACATCCCAGTATTGACACGAACAAAAATGTAACCATAGTCAAACGATTTCCCAAAAAGCCATTCCTCATCAAAGATTTCATCTTGCTACCATCTTGTCAACACTGGACCATCCTTTATCAACCAATTCCCACAGTCGAGGCTCATCAATCCAGGTATATCCAATTTTGACACAAAATTATGAGTTCTAAATTCCTCTCTAACATTGCATATCTCAAGAACCCCACTATTTTTTGAAGAATCACCATAGGAAACAATATTCTCCTTAACTTCATTACACCTTTCCTTAGTTAAGTTATTTTGATGGGAGATAATTTCCTTTGTAGATTGATACAAAGCAAGAATTGATTCACTTCTAAACTCTAATTGTGCACCAACCTCACCTTCTTCCAATAAAGGACTAGCAATTTTCCCATTGTTTCCTTGATTATGACCATTTTCAGCCATTGATAAACAATGCTCATCCTCAGATATAAATTGATTAGCAATTAGATTTTTGAAGAGAGGATTATCATATATTTCAAATTCATCAAAATTGAAGAGAGGGTTAGGATGAATTGACCATTTTTCTTCCTCTTGAGAAGTACCATGTGCGAGATCTCCATTTTCTTCCAGATAAAAACATGTATTCTCATCCACCACTTCTTCAAAGGAGAAAACTTTGTATTCATGAATAGGAAGGGAATTTGACACCAGATCTTTTGAATCAACCTCAGGAGAAAAGGGCTTATTCTAAAAAAGAGAATGAGAGACAATCGACATCTTCTTATGTGGCTCATCTTCTGCATCGTCACTAGATGAACTGAGATCACTTTCAACCTCAAACGAGGTATATAAACTGAAAGCTTGACCATTGCAATGTCAATCTCGTTCCTCATTAGGCTACTGCATGCTATCACAAAATTTCACATTAATGTTTTCAAAGGTCGAGCAAGGTAATTTTGCTTCTTCATGACTTTTAACCCGAAACTCAGAGGATAACTTGCGACTAGCTTTAGGCTTCGCACTTGCACTTGGTTTCCATTTTTCCATGGCTATAAAATCATCCTCAACATTTACTACTTCTAATTGATCTCTCTTAATCCCTTGAACTTTATCTCTTTTGAGGATTAATTAAATGTCAAGTTCTAGAGGAAAAATAAATATGTGAAACTAGATCTCCTCACTGGGTCTTGTTGGAATAGGAATTCGTTGAAGAGATTGATTGGAATGGTATACAAAATCCTTCATTATTTCAACCTTATCCTTCATGATCTAAAAGAAAAGTCACAAGGTGGTTGCGATGTTGACTGGGGTTTTATAGCGTTGGAGAAATTTTGTTTTAAGAACATTCTATCTAGTAATGCTCCCCTTTTCAAGTCCCCTATACCATTCTGTCACTTTCCCAATCAAACTATCGATGAAAATTCTTACAAGAACATCCTCTTCTTGAATTCCTAAAATTCTACTCACCGCAGTCATAGCTAGGATGTGTTCCTCAAGGTCTTGTTCATTTTGACCAAAAAAATTAGGGAACTGTTTCCAGTAAATGTGAGGTAAATCATGATATTGTGACAGGACAAGAGGGCCAACTTGATTACACCAAATATTCAAGGTCATAGATGACCAAATTCGCCAACTCACACAGGAGTAAAGATTGGGAAAGAGAATTATTGGGTTAATTTTTGGGTGATGGACGAGTCGGGGGTGGATTCTAAATTTGAGGAAGGGGTGGGTCCCTTGGATGTTGAAACGACTAAGTAGGCCGACGATCAGGATGACAAGGAGGGTTGTCGTAGTACACAAATATCAATCTTGAAGGATGTTCAACCATAGGTGCAGGTGGGCGCTAGGCCAACTCTTCCTCTTCTTCCAAGGCAAGATTTGCTCACATATAATCTGCTATGTTTCTATATCTCCAAATGAGTGTATTTAAATTTGAAATGATGTCTTCTTGTTCTGATCCCACCGAGTCTAAATCTAGCTACAAAATAGGAAATACGTTATTATGAGGAAGTACCATCTTGTTGCATGACATGACAAAGATTGTTAGACTTTTCCATCAATTCATTTGTCTCCCTAGTGAGTTGCCAAAAATTTGTTAGAAAATGAAATGGATCATGATAAATATGTTGAAAAATAAATGACTCTCAACCTCGTTAACACTAGTAACAATCCGCTAACAACTCTTAAAAAACCACAATTGCATTTGTGGCTTTTCTCTAAATTTTATCAAGGTACAACTCCCTCAAAAGATTTTCAATGAATTCATCTAAGCTAATGAACATGAATATGCTTTTAACCAAAAAGAAGGAAAGGCAACTGATGTCGGTTCATAAATATGAAACTAATGCGGGAAGCATAAATCACAGCCATAAAAAATCAACACAAATATTGAAAATCCTATGACCATCCAATCAAAAGAAATAATATCAAACTATAATAAATGAACACCATACAACTTATCTCACAAAGAAGACATAACTATATCGCACGCATAATACAAAGATCAACGTACAAAGTATATCATTAAATTCATAACACAAAGATCATGAACTATTATAGTCTAAAATAAATGCCTAATCCCTCTCAATAACACCACAAGGTGTATATCTAGAGAACCCTTATCTTTCTCTCCACTTTCAAATTTATAACAAACCAACGCCACTAAACAGTCACTAGAGCCGTTACTAAATTGGTTGTCCTCTTGTTTCTCCACTATTTCTTGAAAATGGCTAAAATCAATCAAAATAATTAATCCCAACAAATGAATGTACATCAGGAAAGAAAACCAATCAACTATCAAATGACCTTCCACACAATAGAATCATTAATGTAGCTTCAAGAAAACACCATCCAAAAGCACGTGTATACTACCTGATAGGAAATATAATTTAAAACCAGTTCAAATCAACCATTAATTCGAACTGAATTGCCATCTCATCAAATTCTAGGGGAAAGCACCAATGTCTAACTAGCCTTCTATAAATTCAGCTAGTGTCACCACTTTTAATCATTCAACAATATCTAACATGGTGAGCTCTCAAAGTGACAATAATTCTGCAAATGAATTCACTGTCCTAGAGGAGATCGAATGTAGTTTGTTGTTTAGGCATTTATTAGATCAATTGAAGGAGGTTTCCGTGATACAAAGTGAGGTGAAGCAAGAGGTTCTTTGCATTATTTTGGGTGAAGCATTCCTAATCCAAGCACACGTACACAACACCACCATGCTAGAGCGTTTCATATACACAGTCATCAGGACTTCTAGTCACCGCAATTGGGGTGTAAGAGCATTGGAACGCCTGGTAAAGCCTGAATTCCATCACTGCATCAATGTGGCTATCACTAGGCTCAGTCACTATCCTCATAATGGACTAATAGTTGACGCCATTTATATAGTGTTGGCTCTTCAGGATGAAATATTAGAGGAAGTTGTTGCTCTTCTTCGTGCAAGAATCATAAGGAATGATATGGGGCTCTTCACATAATTCCTACATTTGTGTGAGAACCTGTTGTCACCTACTCAAATTGAATGCCTCTAGACTGTGATTGAGGGCATACAAGTCCTGATATTTTCCCTATGTGCTTGAATGAAAATGCATATTTTTGTCTTTTTTCTTCAATATGAAGTTTTGTAGTTGAATTAGATAATTTTGTAGTGCCAATGCAATATAAAAATGTACATATATATAAATAAAATATTCCTTTTGATATCAATGTGTTCTTGTATTCATGGCTTCATTTGTTTATGTTCATATTGTATCTGAAAATGCTAATGTCTTTTCTACATAATGCACTAGTTTTATGAATCAACATCATATTAATTACTAAAAAAAACTCTTTGGGCAATAAAATAGCTAGTTTGCGTAACTTAATAAAACATCACCTAGGTTTTAAACAACTTAAAGAATACCGCCCACTAATATGACCTATGAGGGAAACTATCAGGTAACTTTCAACACACGACAATTCATCACGTGGATTATTCACACACATATACCCTCTTTTAAGGAAACAATAATCTTGAATAAAGTCACAAAACATTGCTCAACCAAAGATGCAACAAATAGGCGATAAAATAGGAGGTTAGAGGAACAAATGAAAACCTCGCTTGAGTTCAAGAAGTACAAAAAAATGCTACCCAACACAAGTTTAAGTAAAATGACTAAGGAAAAAGGTAAGATAGTAAAAAAAAGGGGGGGATCGTGTTTACGAGTAACAAATGCCAAGCCAATTAAGCAGAAAATCCGAAAGATCAAACCCAAGGTCGCATTTTTGGTTAAGATCAAGATAGAGAAGCTGCTAAAATCAGGTTATATCCATCCAATTGACTATTTCCCTTGGATCTTGAATATTGTTTTCATTAGAAAACTTGATGGCCGTATTCGTATATACATTGAATTTCATGACCTAAATAAGGTTTCTCTTAAACATGATTTTCCTTTACCTAATATAGATATGATTGTGGACTCGACTGCAATTTGTGCATTGTTATCTTTTATGGATGGTTTATCGGGTTACAATTAGATCCATATTAATCCAAATGATCAATACAAGACAACCTTCACTACCCCTTGGGGTACTTTCTGTTATGTGGTCATTCCCTTTAGGTTAAAGAATGCAGGAGCTACTTACCAACATGAAATGACCCTAATATTTCATGATTTTATTCATAAGCTTTTAGAAGATTATGTTGATGACATCTTGGCGAAGTTTATAACACATCAAGATCATGTGAAGAACCTTCATCTTTTTTTTAGAGTCTTTAACTCTATAAGATGAGACTTATTCCTCTTAAGTGTGTCTTCGGCGTAGACGCAAAAAAAATTATGGGATTCAAAGTCTCTCATTGTGGAATCGAGGTTAACACAAATAAGATCAATGCTATTGTTAACATGACTGCACCCAGGAATACCATTGAGTTGCAAAGTTTACAAGGGAAGATTTAGGTAATTCCAAGATTCATATCTCAGCTGGTTGATCATACCCTTCCTTTCGCTCATTTGTTAAAGAAAGATGTTTGTTTTATATGGGACAAAGAGTGTCAGAGAGCTTTTGAGTCAATCAAAGCCTATTTGCCCAATCCTCCCGTATTAATGCCGACTATGTAGGATAGACCCTTTTTGCTTTACCTCGTTGTATCACCACATGCTTTGGAAACTTTGCTTGCTTAGTATGATGATGCCAAGAAAGAAAGAGCAGTATACTACATTAGTCGTGTCCTAATTGATTATGAAATTCGTTATTCCTCCACGGAGAAGGAATTCCTTTCTCTCATCTTTGCTACACAGAAGCTAAGGCATTATCTTCTTTATGCTAAAATGCATGTCATTGTAAAAAGTGACCTTCTAAAGCATTTTTTCTCTAGTACCGACCTTGCTGGGAGGTTAGCGAAATGGGTGATGTTACTTTCTGAGTTCGACATAAAGTTTATTACTTAGAAATCGATAAAGGTTCAAGCGATTACCGATCAATTGGAAGATGCTCCCTCGTCTTGCTCCTTCTCAGGTTTGGATTTGTTTCCTAATGAGAATATTCTTGTAATCAATTATGACCTCAAATGGAAAATGTACTTGGATGGGTTGAGATGTCTGATTAGCTCCGAAGCAGGTGTGGTTCTAATATCACCTAAAGGTAAGCTAGTTCCTCTCTCCTTTCTGTTGGACTTTCCTTGCACTAATAACATCGTTGAGTATGAAACCCTCATTGTTGGCTTGTGTGCCATGATTGCACTAAAAATAAGACATCTTTGTATACTAGGTGATTCAGAACTTACTATGAATCAGATTATGGGAACTTATCAAGCTAATCAAAGTAAGTTGTCTCTATATCGAGACCTCGCTTTGTCCTTGCTTAAATAGATCTCCTCTTTCACAATAGACAGTGTCCCTAAGAGAGAAAATAGACATGCAGATGCCATGGAAAGCATTGCTTCCCTGGTACCTTTAGATGAGGATAGGAAATAATACTTCTTGGTTCAGTCCTTCAATCCCTAGATGATAATGCGAGGAAAAATGATCGCACTGGTATAAGAAATCTTTCAATCCATTATGTTATCTTATATGATGTTCTCTATCAAAAATATTATAATGGCTTACTTCTTCGATGTCTCACTAAAGTAGAAATACCTCTTGCGCTTAAAGAATCCCATTCAAGCTCTGGGGATGGACACTTTGGTGGTAAATCCCTGGTGATAAAATTGATACACATGGGGTACTTGTGGAAAACGATGGAACAAGATTCCTTTAATTTTGTTAAAAAGTGTCTGAAATGTTAACAACATAGCCATCTTATTCACACACTTGTCGAAGAGTTACAAAACCAGACCTCTCCTTGGCCATTTGCAAAATGGGGGTTGGATATTATTGGAAAAATATCACCGCCTTCTTCTAAAGGACATAATTTTATTATCACTGCTATAGATTAGTTCACAAAGTGGGTCGAAGCCATCCCGCTTCAATCCATGAATGTTGAGGCTATTTGTAGTTTTCTCTTAAACAACATTATTTCTCATTTTGGATTGCTTGCTACACTTGTATTTGATAATGGTATGCCATTCAAAATAAGGAAGTAAATCAATTCTTAGAGAAGTTTCACATTCAAAATAGATTCTCTACACCATACTATCCTTAATCCAATGGCCAAGCAAAAGCATCTAATAAGACTCTTGAGCTCATTCTTCGTAAGACAATCAATAAGCACAATAAAGATTGGCATGTTCAATTGACATATGCTTTGTGGGATTACCGCACAAGTGTTTGTATGGAAATGGGAATGACGCCTTACAACCTCATGTATGGTGTCGAAGCTATCATGCCTTTAGAGTTGGAAATTTTGTCTTTGCAAATTTCCCTTAAAGGGTTAATTTATGACGAAACTTATTGAGCTAATCATTTGCACCAACTGGAGATGCTCAATGAGCACCGATTATAGGCCCTCGAACATCTTAAATCCTATCAACGATCATTATCCAGACAATATAATCAAAGTGTACTTCCAAGAAATTTTAAGCTAGGTGACCTAGTTCTCTATGAGAATCAGAGGAATGTAAATGCACCGTTTGATCAAAGGGGAAAATTTAGTCCTAATTAGTTAGGCCCTTACATTGTCATCTCCGTGTATGGTTCAGGTGCTTATATATTATCGTTTATGGATGGAACACCTCTAAAAGATCCTATTAATGTGATGCATCTTTTTTGATACTATGCATAGTGTGTAATGTGCCATATGTGTGGTGTTCACTCTTTAAGGGTTGTAGCATTGCATATGTTGAAATTATTCATTAACACATGATTTTTTTTTTGTTATGATGTTACCATGTGTGTGTGTGTGATGCATATATGTATCCTACTATGTCGTGTATCCATGTATTAAATTATATCTTTTAAGGCAATTAGATCATTATTGTATTTAATTAACATACATCTATGTGTGTTCAGTAAATCATGATAGCATCTAATGTAAACATACATCCATATATATACATAACATCCATAACAACAACATACATGAAAATAAACAATCACACACATTGAAGTACACAATGCCATAATGAAAGTACAAGCCAAGCTCCTAGTAGAGGTGCACCAGCATGCTACGCCCCCAGGAGAAGATGGCACATCTCTCCACCATTTCCCTAATGGTGTAGACGATGCCCCCATGCAAGTGAGCCTCGTGCATCAATGGTCACCCTCATGGCAACAATAATCACTAGGAATCGACATATCAAAGGGGTAGTGTTTCGGGCCTGGTCGAACCACCGAATGTAAATGTGCCCGGTCCCGTCTCCACCATCCATCTAGCCTGAGTAGTACAAGACCCCATCTGATCGCTCCTGTGCCGAGCATGTATCATCAATCACCACCTACCAACCATGGATGGGAGCCCAAGGATGTGGTAGAAATCCTCCAGTGTAATAGTCATCTCCAATAGGCAACTGGAAGCTGGAGGTCATAGCATCCCATCACTCCATTAGTGCCATCAACATGTGGTCATGATAGAGCATCTTTGGAATGGTATACACATGCTAGATCCCAACCTATTGTAGAATGGATACCTCATCATTAGTGAATCGGTCCCTCTAAAATCATAAAAGGTGAAGCACCCATCCTCTAGGATGCTCCCTGATCTTTGGGTAGTCCTGCCAAAGAAAAAGTAAATATGTGTCAGTACACTCCAAGTTATAAAAAATCTTAAGTAAAAAAGTATTCAAGGACACATGTGCCCCAAACGTCTATGCACTGCATAGGCATCCTGACCACCATTAATAGCGTAGGGACAATATTGCGCCCCTTGGATGCTAGCACCCATCCTGGACGCTAGTGCATGCCAAAGACACACGTGCGCCCAAGATGCCTGCACACCTCAAAATCCAAAAAAAATCAAAAAATTACTCAAAAATTACTAATCAAGCAGTTTCAAGGCCTACCTGGTCAACCTTGATGCCCTCGGCAATGTCGGCACACAGCTGGTCCAGCCTTGGATCCTCGTAACCTCGTCTACTTAGAATTTTGATGACTTTTCTCTCCCAAAAGTCAACAAAATCCTCACAATGAATAGTACAAATGACGCTTCTCGGGGCCCACCTAGGTATATATAGGCCACTTGGGGCCCATTTTTCTTGGAGTTTGTGGCTCCTCGGTTTCTCTTGATTTTACCCCACTTAATTGGGGGAGAACTCAGGAGGGGGCTTATATTCACCTCTTTACCATATTTTTCTTCTGAATCATTGAATTTTTCTTGACCATTCTTCTCGCCATTGTAGCTTCTTCCAATTTTTAAAATTGACTTAAATTTGAGTTTTACAAAGTATAGTTTTATTTGATCTTTGACAACCAGTCTTGCACTACTTGTTGAGATCAATTCCTGGGGTGAACCTTCTATATCAGTTGGCTCGACCTTGGTGACCTCTGAGGCACTCTCTTTTGGCATGCAAATTCATAAAATTTTAAAGTTTGGGTGAGATTTTTTCTTCTCTACTTTAGTGTGGCTGATTTTTCCCAAAATCAAGCCCATTAAAGTGGGGGCAAAATGTAATGTCACATAATTGCACCTAGGGGAAATTCCACATTTTAGCACTTTGCCTAGCATTCATGACATTGAGATGCATTAATGGCAAAAATACCATGGGTCAAAATTTCACGACTTCGGCTCCATGTGGACCAGTGACGAAGCAATGACAGCCTGATGACATGTTTCCCAAAAATTGATGTATTGGACACTTGCTCCTGGCAGTTTTCCAAGTTTGAAATGAAGAATCTTGAAACTTGACTCTTGACATGTGTCCTAGCAATCATATTTTCGGGTGTAACAACTCTTTGCCACCCTTGCATGCAACAAACCCCTCATTTTCTCTTATTTTGGGGGTTCATTCATTTGATCAAGCTTCTCTCTTCAACCTAGCTCTTGAATCTCTCTCATTCTTGACAAGCAATACTTCTATAAGCGAGCTCTACCAGACTAAGGTCCCTCCAATAGCCAAAGCTCTCTAGCAATCATTCAATGATGCGTTCGTGTGTTTCAGAGGGGGCCAAGGCCCATGGGTAACGCTCTCTCTCAATATTTTTCTATTTACATCTCTTGTTCATTTACTACTTGGTGGTGCGGGTTCTACTCCTAAAGCGGGTTTTACTTTCACCACCCCCTTTTTCCATTTCAGTTACATTCTCTTTCTATCTGGATGTCCATGGAGGTGGGAACACCAAAGCGGGGGTCTGATTGTGGAAAAACCTATACAACCCCAACATTTTCCCCTCATTATTTTGTGTGTATGTTGCGAAGCGGAGCTTGGAGTGAAGACTCAGATGTCTGAATGTTGGTAAGTTTTCTCCAAGTTCTCCTTGTAATTTTCTCATAATTTTTGTCCTCTGTTTTATTGTTATGTTAAATACACCTTGGATTTGGGCTAAGAAGTAAAACTCTATTTTTCCCACCTGAGTTCTTGAGCTTTCTATTGCTCAAGACACTAGCATGCCATTTGGATGATAGCGTTGCATTGCATCTTGAATCAACATTGTCGTCCTTTGGCTGAGAGCTTCTCTATCAAAGGCAGAAATATAGAAGTTTCACTCTCATGGGATTTGAAGTAGTATTCTTTGAAAGTTAATGTGCATACATTTCCTTTGTAATTTATTCTTTCAGTTTATGTTGAGGTGGATAAGGGCAGTTCGTTCCCTGGGAATCTCTTGAGAATGAAGAGACTCGTGTGCAGTGAATCCCTCTTATCTCACAATGACTTATCTTATTTGAAATAGTTAGATGTTTACATTATTTAAATAGATATAACATTGAATATATATCTATATTTTATTATATGTATTATATTTCAATATCATCTAACATGATTACAAAACCTGAACCAAGATTTATCTGACTTAAAGCATTTAATTGATAAGTTGTAACCCAAATTGCATTAACTTGTGTTTCTAGGGTAAGAATTAGGGTTTTTTCAAAAGGGAACATTAAAATTGGTATAAGAGCATCTTTCCTTCCATCTTGTGAATGCTTCATGTATTACGTGTATGCTTCATGCTTCCAATGTATGCGTATTCGAGTGTATTCAAGTGTATACCTTGTGGCTTATGTGTATTTGAGTGTATTCAAGTGTATACCTTGTGACTTATGTGTTTTTGAGTGTATTCAAGTGTTTACCTTTTGACCTATGTGTATTCAAGTGTACACTTTGTGTCCTATGTGTATTCAAGTGTATACTTTGTGTCTTATGTGTATTCAAGTGTATACCTTGTGGCTTATGTGTATTCAAGTGTATACCTTGCAACTTGTGTGTATTCAAGTTCATACTTTGTGGCTTATGTGTATTCAAGTATATTTAAGTGTATAATTTATGACTTATGTGTATTCATATGTATGCTTTGTGACTTTATGTACTCGTGTGTATACTTCTTGTATTATTCACATATATGCTTCATGCTTCTTGTGTATGATCTATGTATTACGTGTATTTGTGCCTCATATTTATACTTTATGTATCACATGTATCTATGTGTTACTTCATGTGTCTTCAACAAGATGTGTTCTTATAATTAAGTGTTCTTATAATTAATTTATGCTTAGAAACTTTGAAAATGCTAAAAATGTTGTCTATCAAGTTGCTTAAGTTGGTTGATTTTTTACTTGAGCTACTCGATTGTGTGCTTGAGCTACTTAGTTGCATGCTTGAGCTACTTGGTTTTGTGCTTGAGCTGGTTGCCTACTTGCTTGAGTTGGTTTCTTGTGTGCTTGAGCTACTTGCCTACTTGCTTGAGGTAGCTATTTGTGTGCTTGAGCTACTTGCCTACTTGCTTGACATGGTTGCTTATGTGCTTGAGCTACTTTCCTACTTGCTTGAGTTGGTTTCTTGTGTGCTTGAGCTACTTGCTTGAGCTAGTTACTTGTGTGCTTGAGCTACTTTCTTTCCTACTTGAGCTGCTTGCATGTATGGTTGAGGTGTCTGCATGTCTACTTCACCTACTTTTTGCTTGCTTCAGCTGCTAGCTTGTCTCCTTGTCAGCATATGTGCCAAATTAGCATGGTGATAGTAGTTGAAAAGTCAAATGCCAAATCAGCTAAGCCATGTTGGCTTTGAATGGTTCAATTTTTTGTAGGTGAATACGACTTCAAACTTAGTGAACACCTATTTCATTTAATTTTACCTTGTACTTATTTTTTTTCTTACACTACTTCAATTTTATTACATAATTAAATGGCAATGCATGTAAGCTACAAACTGGTGTATTCATTTCTATATTTAACATCATGAGGAGATCATTCATCACTATTCAACCTTGAGGTAAATTGGTATGATTCAATAAATCAAGTACACTTCCCAGATACTTAGTACCTAACATAGAAGAAAGATGATAGCCTCCAATTGAATTAAAAGATGGAATATGGAATTGGATAATAAGGTAAAATTATAGATTTAAAGTTAAACTCTTTTACATCCCTTTAGTTTTTCAATCACATAAAATTATATTTAAGTATGGGAGCAACAAATACTTGACCAAAACATTATAAGCTCCTCATTAGAAACAAACTTTCCTCTTGAACCTTGTTTTAATGTTTACACAAAATGAGACATACTTTATCTAAACTTCCAATTCCTTTACACAAATGTAAAAGTAATTTGTCATGAGGGAATAGATCTTGATATTCATGCAACCCATCATGATTTTAGATTTAAAAAAATGGAAATGAAGAGCTTGTATCTTTGTGGTGATGAAATAAGAGAAAACTTGTCTTAAGTAACAAAATTTTCCAATTTCCACAATCACGGTTTTGTTGTTGAAAGTTACTAGAAAATGGTAGTGCATAAGACAATAAATTGTTCACATAACTTAGAGGATGGAATAACCTTGTTGGTAGCATACTAATAATCACTCTCCAAGTATACCATTGTAGTATAAGCTGAACATAACCAAGACAATAGTGACTAGCTATAGAGTTTTTAGCTCCCAAATACAACAAGGTACCACAACCAAGGCTAATGACATCCCAAGGAGTAATATAAATCTACAAGGTTGATTAGGGATCTTGATAACTTTGGGAGCATACTAGATTGTAATTGCTTGAGGACAAGCAATTTTGGGAAAGGTGGACTATCATGTCCCCCAAATTATGATACTAAAATATAGAAATAACCAAACATTGAAATGCAAATAATATAAATATATATATACTAGAAAATTCATTATAATTATAATTATCGAGATAATATTATAATTATGAATATAAATATAAATTACCATTTGACTATTATTATCCTTTTTTTTAATAAAGGGGTAAAAAATTTATTGAAATCGAGAAATTAATAGTACATAGGAAATAAGGAACCAGTAAGCTCCCAAGAAAAGAAAACACCATAACACCCATCCAAGACAAAAATCCCCACCCACATAGCCACAATAACCTTATCCATTCAAATCATCAACAATGAACCTCTCTAATTCATGATAATAATCAGGGGATAACTTCCCCCAACCCTCAATATTTCAATCATCATCACGCTTCAAAGCCCATTTGGCCAAATAATCAACAACCCTATTCCATTCACGTGGAATGTGGACAAAAGAAACCACCTCCATCCTAGAATACATCTACAAAATTTTTTGAACAACCAAAGCAAGCTGCCAACTAACCTCAATCACCTTTTTCTCATTCAACAAATTGACAATAACTTGTGAGTCAGATTCATAGAAAATATTACACCAACCTAAAGCACAAGCACACTCAATAGCCCATAGAATCGCCAACCCCTCCATAAAGTTGTTAGAATGCTGCCCTTTATGAACTGAGAAAAAGAAAATAATTGTCCCTACCAACTCCACCAATACTAGCAGGCCTGGGATTACCCCTAGAGGAACCATCAATATTGATCTTCAAGATATCCATTGGAGGAGGTAATCATCCTCCAACCCTTTGCATCTTTTTATCCCACCTACCTCTCTTGACACAATTAGAGTCAAAAGTCAATCCCTATAAGCCCAATCTATTCACAATCTCATCATCCCTCCTTTCCAAAGGATACACCACTTTACATTTAACTTCCACCATTTCTTGGATCATACCAACAAATCTGTGCCAAACCTGTTGAACCATTAGTTTCTCCCCATGAAAAATCCTACGATTCCTTTCCAACCAAATCTGCCAAAGGATGAAGGTAGGACCAATGCACCACACAATCTAGAGGAAAGAGGCCAAAGTAGGAGGTCTTCCCATACTACTCCAGAACTCAATAAGGGAAGAAGCATGAACACAACGATGTTTCCAAACACCCCACCATCGATGCCAAATTAGCATAGAAAAATAACAACAAAAGAACAAGTGGCAAGAATCCTCCTCACTGTAGCCACACAAAACATAGATAGAGGGGCCTTAGAAACCCTGATTTTGAAGATTATCCCAAGTCAAACATCTATTCCAAGCCAGACTCCACACAAAGCAATTAAACTTTGGCCAAGAAAACTTATTCCACTCATGTTTCCACCAAGGAACCTCCATCCTACCAAAATTATGAGCCAACAACTCTTGATACCCACCAGCCACAGTGAAAGCACCCTTAAGATCAAGGCTCCAAGCAAGAATATCCTTATCCTTCAGGGAGCTACATTGTCTACCAACCATAATATTATGAAGCTCAGCACAGTCCTCCTCCAAACCAACAATAGGCCAATCACAAGGAGCCTTCCACCTAGTTACCTTTGTTTGCCCATAGGGGTAAGAAGTCTTAAAATCAATCACCCTTGACTAGCTAGCCTCCAACAAGCACTGACACAGATTCAACAAATTAGGATACTGGAGCAAAATGGGGGGAAAACCGTCCTAATAATCTAACCAAAAGACAGCCTTAGCCCTCCTATTGCATATCCAAAACAAGCCCTCCTTGATCAGTGCAACCGCTTTCCTAAGCGTTCCCCAAATCACAGAACCTTTTCCCACCAAAGGATACTTGGGAATCTCCTCCTTCAAAACCCCCAAAAGGTACTTGTGAGAGAGAATCCTAGCCCAAATATGATCTTGCTCCACACACCACCGCTAATAAAGCTTTGCATCTAACACCAACCCAGACAAAGATGATTGTCGCAATCCAAGACCCCCAAACTACTTCAGACTACACACAATATCCCACTTCACAAGGCTCCATTTAGAAGAAGACAAGTTTCCCGCCCATAAGAATTGTCTAGCCAAGGAATCCAACTCCTTAACAAACCCAACCAGGGCCACTTGGAGCATACATCTATATATGGGAAGAGCGGGCACCATCGATTTAAGCAACTGAACTTGCCTAGCAAAGGACAACCATCTATGAGTCCAATGATTAACCTTTGCACGAAACTTATCCAAAATATACTTCCAAGAATCTCTAGGGAGATTGCCATAAGAGATAGGAATACCAAGATAAATTAAAGGGAGAGAACCAATTTGAAACCTCAAGATACGAGTAATCCTCTATTGAATAAGGCGCAGAGTATTGAAGAAGTACGTGAAAGATTTATCTTCATTAATCATTTGACTAGAAGCAACAAGATAAATATCCAAAGCCTTACACAAATTTGTGGCTTCTTTGACCTTAGCGATACCATCAAAGTAGTATCATCCACAAATTACAGGTGAGACTGAGGAGGCAAACCATTTCCCCAACCCCATCCCTGAATAAGACCCAACTCCACATTACACTTCTTCACTCTCCCAAACCTTTAGCAAGAATAATAAAAAAATAAGGAGAGAGAGGACCCCCTGACGAAGGCCTCTAGAAGCACCAAAAAGAGAAGAAGGCTCACAATTTATCAGCACCGAGAAGGAAGTAGAAGTAACACAACACACAACCCACTAGACCCACTCCTCAGCAAAACCAAAGGCGACAAGGATTTTGCGCAAGAAGAACCACTTAACTCTATCATAAGCCTTTGCCATATCCAAATTGATGAACATAGCTTTTTCTTTAGAGGATTCCATAGAATGAATAGTTTCAATAGCAATGACCACCCCGTCTAGAATTTGACGATCTGCCACAAAACCACTTTGTTCCTCTGATATAAGCCATTTAAGCCATCGCTTCAATCTTTCAGAAATCAACTTGGAAATTATTTTATAAACCACATTACAAAGGGAAATAGGTTATAATTGACTCAACTAATTTTCCCCCTCACATTTGGGAATGAGAGAAATGAAGGTAGAGTTTAAGGCCCACAACATCTTCTTATTCCTCTAGGACTCGTGAACCACCTCCAATAATTCTAGCTTAATGATATCCCAAAATTCTTGAAAGAACTCAATCAGAAAGCCATCAAGGCCTAGGGCTTTCCCTTTCTTCATCCAGAAAAAAATAACCTCCAATTCATCTAGTGAAATGTAGGGTAAAAGACTCTCATTCATCTCCATAGTAACCAAAGAGGGGATACAAGACAAAACATAATTTTCTTCTGCCAACACATCTCAAGAACCCTCTCTAAATAAGGAAGCAAAGAATTGTGCAAATTCATTGGACATTTCATGCCAAGAAGATAAATGCTCACCCCTGTCACTCACAAGAATAGGAAGAGAATTTCCATGTCTCCTAGCTTTCACCGAGTTGAAGAAGAAAGCAGTGTTCTTGTCCCCCTCTTGTAACCATTCAACACGAGCCTTTTGTTTCCAAAAAATTTCCTCCAACAACTTGCACTCTTCCAAAGTTTTCAAAGCCTTAGCCTCCCCCCTAAGTAGCTCCTCTAAAAGACCAAACTCCCTTATCTCCCGGGTAATGACATCCAAGTCAGCTTGGGCAGCAAACTTAGTGTGAAAAATATTTCCAAAACACTACCTGTTCCACTATTTGAGCTGATACTTCACATATTGTAGCAATTTGGAGAAGGAATGCATATCAGTACCATGAGCAGGTCTACCCATCCACCACCATTTAGCCACATACTCCTACAAAGAAGGATCTCTTAACCACATAAGTTGGAACTTGAAAGAGGGGGAATGAGCAACACAAGCTGAGGTAGTAGATAATTTAATAGGCCAATGATCTGAGCCCCTCCAATCCAAAATCTCAAAACAAGTAGACCATAATCCACCAATCTAGAAATAAGAGATGAAGAAATGATCAAGCCTCTCTGCAATACACTTCTCCCCAACCTTCTATTGTTCCAAGTAAACTGACCATTACGGGGCTTAATTTCAACAAGGTTCAAGGCAAAGATGTTATCACAAAGTAGGAAAGCAAAGGCTCCAACCTCACAATACCACCCATCTTCTCATCCAACTCAATAATGGCATTAAAATCACCAACAATAATCCAAGGGAAAAGAGGAGCAAAGCTTTGAATAAAATTGATATGAGACCACAAGAGCTACTTACTAGGAAAATCAATAGGCGCATAGATATTTGACAGAAGAATAGTTTCCCCCATCTCCAGACTTGAAGCAACCACAAAGATGGAAGAATTAGAGGAGATCCACCAAAGAGGATGAATCTTCAATGGGTTCCAAAAGCAAGAAACACCCCTAGCATTACCCTAAGCCCTAATGCACTGGAATTCACCCAACCCCCATTGTTTTGGAAACAAACCAACCATATTCTCAACATACAACTTAGTCTCTTGTAAAGAAAGAACATCAGGAGAATGAATTCTCACTAACTCAGGAACAAATTTTTGTTGAGGGCCATTGTTCAAGCCCCTTACATTCCAAGAAAGGATGATCATTTCAAAGGGTTAGAAAAATGAGATTCCAGAGTCTTAATTGATCCCGACTCCACCAAAGTCTCCCCCATCAACTTGATTTTCTCTAAGTCCTTTCTCCCAACCTTGGAAGACTTCTCAACAACCCCTTTTCTTTGGTCTTTATGAAGAAAGCCCAATGAAGGAGAAGCCTTGCTTCCTTTAAGTGGATCAGGCCCCACTTTCACTAGTGGATTATCAATCTCTCCCTCTCCCATCTTTGCATCTATAGGAGTCTCAGAACTCCCAGGAGTAACCAAGCTAAAATCCATATCCATTTGCAAAGCACCAACCTCTTGTGAAATCTAGGTGTTATCTAGAATAATGCCCTCTTGAACCACATCAAAGTCACCTTGGTCCATAATCATCATACCTAGATTCACCTCTTGTTGACTGAGATCATCAAGAACCTCAAATATATTGAAGGTATCACATTCTTGTCGCTCCTTAAAAGTCTGCTTTTGACCACTGTTCCTATTACAAGCCTTAATAGGAATAAAGCCCTCTGCACCAATAGCCTCACCAAGAATGGGAGCCTTTCCTTTGTCAAGCTTAGGGGGGTTGCGAGAAGGCTGAGTAGTTTGAGATTCAAAAGGTTTTGACCTCAGAAATCTTCTCTGCAAATGATCATATTCATGACATATGCGGCAACAAAAAGGCAATGTCTCATAATCCAGTTGTTGTACCCAAGAATATGAACCCACACAAATTTCTAAAGAATTTGGAAGAGGATTTCTTAAATCAATCTCAACACAAATGTGAGAAAATGTCATTACCTTTCTATTCCAAGTTTGTTGAGAAGGACCCACTAGTTTCCCTAGTAGCAAAGCAACCATATGCAAGATGTCATTGCACCAACATTCCACCTGAAATCTAGGGAGATGTACCCACACTGAAGCCTGATTCAAGAGCTCCTTTGAAGGATTAAAACCAAAATTCTAGGGTTTAATAAATAAACCAATTTGATTATGGAAATAAGGTCCTCCTTCAAAACCTCTATTGCGGTCTACCATGTAGTTAAAAGTCACCATGAAGTAACTATTCACCAACAATATTATTTCTATCTCACCCTCTAGAGACCAGGTCCATTGAGTCCATGACTCTAAAAATTGGAGTGAAACCCTCATTCCCATGAATTTTCAAAGCAAGCAATGCTTCAAAAATACTCAATATCCTCCACAATCAATTTTGGTTGAATTACCAACATTGGCCTATCCTTGGATCATTCCAAGCAACCATTGATTTTCAAAACACGAGAACCCCCAGATGAAGCAAATCCACCACTCCCCAAATCATTAGAAAATAACTTGTTATCAAAAACTCTCATTGCATGAGATGGAGATTTCACTCCAACGACATATCAAAAATCCAAAGCAGTAGTAACCCCCAAAGCTTCCGCTAAATCCATCACCAAAGAGGAAGAATGGCACCACGCCCTAAAGCCACCACTCAAGATAAAAAAACTAGAGGGTAGAACCCCTACCCACTCAAAAAAAGCATTAAGAAGCACACAACAGAAAAACTTGAGCCAAAGAAGAACAAGAAAGAAATTGGAACAATGAAAAAACCCTCCGACAGATCACGAACCACCCCCTGACCAAACACTAGCTACTTCACACAATCCCCAACACCAAAATTGCATGAAAAGAAGAAAACATAGCATGCAGTGGTGGCCTCAATGGCCATGGTCTGACATGCCCATGCTCAGGCTAACGCCTCCACCCTGCATACTCTGTCTAGCATATCTTGTTCACAAAGACTAAAGTCGACTATTATTATCCTAAATAGTGTTATAATTATTGTAGCACAAAAAAATGTATCCTTGACATTTTCACGCTCATTTGGATCTTTCTTTTGGATGTTGGCCTAGTTTTTGCCTAGATTTAATGTTGTAATGTGGTCAACACATTTACATTAGGTCTTGGACCCTTGTGAATCAATAAGAATTCTATGATGTCTTGTAAAAGTGTTGTGAAGAGTTGTAACCCACCTTCACACTTTTCTAGGACCTTTCCAATATAATTCACTTAAATAACCTCTTTTTATCACTTACCAAGCCTTATTTCAAAGTGTTGTAACAAACTTTCATGCTCTTCTAGGCTTGTCATCAATAATTTGACCCTTTCTTATGATTAAATGACCCCTTTGTACACTTATAGGCCCTACTTAAGTGTGTTTTTGAGAAGAATTCTGTTAAACATCATTCAATACACTTTAATTCTGAACACCACTTAAATTTCCTTGGTGGGACCAAGTCGCCACTAGGGGTGACTTAGTTCCACTTGGCTCAAAAATCAAAATTATTTCAAAATTCTGGCGGGATATTATTCTCTAAGCCTTGAGGTCGGCTTGTGATGTGGTATTTTCAAGAAATTTTGTATAATCATGTATAAATATAGGTTTTTCCTCTCATTTCACCCCCATTAATTTCATTCATTATTCATCATCCATGTCAAGTCAAGCAAGCTAGGGTTTT
The DNA here is from genome assembly GCA_007258455.2 of Sequoia sempervirens. Taxonomy (NCBI): domain Eukaryota; kingdom Viridiplantae; phylum Streptophyta; class Pinopsida; order Cupressales; family Cupressaceae; genus Sequoia; species Sequoia sempervirens. The sequence goes on along the minus strand of VDFB02022945.1, from coordinate 107,246 downwards.
TAGCATTTTAAGTCATCAAGATAGCTTTCTAAGGCATTCAAGGGAAGATTCTTCATCCATTGTTGCAGAAATTCAAGATCTATCATCATGGAAAGTTACTAATTCCATGATTTCATGTTCATGTTTCATCTTATTTCTTCATTTGGTTTAATTACCTAAAAGGGGTTTGACCAAGGCAAACCCCCATTCCCTAACATTGAACATTTCTCTCTCTTTCCTTGTGTGTTTGCAAATTTAGGTACCTTGAAGGTTTGGAGATCATTGAAGAATAGGTTGAAAAATTGTTGAAGACATCTTCTTATTGGCTAGGTCAAAGTATCCACAAAGTCACTTACAAGCTTGAATTTGGCAGTTTTAGATCCAAATACCTGAAGGAGCAGAAAGTGCAGACCAAGAGCTTCCATTTCTACTTTTGGATTTTTAGAAAATCCAAAGTGGATTAAGTCACCATCAATGGTGACTTAGTCCCACTATGCATTTTTTTTAGAGATTTCTGTAGATTCAGATACCCATTTGGTTGAAACGGGCTTTGATGCAGTTTTCCAAATCTGGGACTAAGTCACCCAAAATGGCGTAAGTGTCCCAGTAGGTCAAAATTCTAAAATCAACAACATTTCTAGTCTTCATTCTAGTCCTCAACACATTTCCAGGTGCACCTCTTTAGTTCTACAACTTTTTGTTTTGTTTCATGATCGTTTCTAGGTCATTTAGTATATGTTTGCATACTACACAATGTTTTCAAACACTTCACGTTTCTTTAGTTTTCATTCATTAGTCAATAACTTTTATCAATTTTCAGCATTTAGGTCATTCTCCTTTGATAGATTTCAATCATATTTGCATTAGTCTTGAGTGAACCACTTAGATTTTTGGGATACCTTTCTCCTTTTAGGTGCAAAACCCTAGAAGTGTAAGAGAGTGCCTATCCCCAAAAATTTATGGCTCAATTATGAAATAAATATCATAAATAAAACAAACAGATATTATTTTGGTGATTACTACAATAATAATATAAAAATCACAAAATAAATAACAATGAAATCCATTGATTAAATAAACAAACAATAAATATAAACTACATACAAAGGCATCGATGCATGAAGCAATTCTTAGGCATAGCGATTATGTCAAAGGATGCAAGGATTATAATTGCTAAAACACACGGCATAATCCTAGTTGTGAAATAATTCCAAAAGGGCAACGATTGCATAAGGGACACATCCCTAGTCAAAGGGAAAGTAAGACTCTTGAATAATCGACCCATAAAAGGAGAACCAATCCAAGACAAAGGGACAAGGATGGAATAAGAAGAAAGATATATATATATTCTAAACAATAACTAAAGGATATCGTATGATTTATCCTTAGAAACATATTCAGAATTTAGGCATAAGATAGGTTTGAGTCAACATATTGAGGCATGTTATATCTAACCATTATGTATATATATTTTGTTATTTATATTCATTATTCTAGAGGTATGCTATATCATAACCATTATGTATATATATTTTGTTATTTATATCTAGTATTCCTGAGGTATGTTCTATCATAACTATTATGTATATAGTATGTTATTTATATTTATTATTCTTGTGATTGGTTCTATCTTAACTATTGTATACAATTATATATCTATTTGGTTATTTACATTTATTATTCTTGTGATGTTCTCTATCATAATTATGGTATATGTTTTGTTTTTGTACTTACTATTCTCATCAAACAACCATGGGAGGAGTAGGGGAGAAATACCAATAGGTTGAGTAGATACTAGATGTCTTCCTAGGTACGCCACTCCTTGATGGATGACTATGTGTGCCACTTGGAGCCAAGGGGGTGATATTTGCCCTTAGGACTAGGGAGAAGATGTCTACGGGCCTCCTATGGTAGCCTTTCCCCCAACCTTTACAAGGATTGTTTTTCAAGATGAATTTGAGGGGGGGATTCAATCATAAGAGGGATGGATAAGGCAAGAATGGTAGGGAATGCAGATACAAGTTTTCTGCCAATTAGACCACCCCATGTTGGATGATTGTGTGTGCCACATGAGGGCCAAGAGGGATGGCATATCCACACTTGGTCTTGGTGTGGATGGATTTGGGAGGACCTATCATACTCCCCATCCTAGTCCTATTATGATCCAAATTTCTATGTGTATTATGATATTGTGTGACTTATCTTATTTGAAATAGTTAAATGTTTACATGATTTAAATAGATAGAACATTGAATATATACATATATGATTACATGAATTATATTTCAATATCATCTAACATGATCGTAGGACCTAAACCAAGATTCATCTGGCTTAAAGCATTTAATTGATAAGTTGTAACCTGAACTACTTTAACTTGTGTTTCTAGGGTTAGAATTATAGTTTTCTCAAAAGGGGACATTACACACTCTAGCTATCACATCCAATCCTCATTGTCTTGCAATTGAAACCAATGCCATTACCGATTCTCTATAACCAAACCACCTCCTTAGAAGCATTTGTAGCAACCATATACTTTGCTTCGATGGTGGAAAATGCAACTGTAGGTTACCTCTTACTCATCCAACTCACTGCACCTCCAAACAAAGTAAAAACATAGCCACTAGTGGACCTTCAACTACCCAAGTTATCTGCCCAATCTAAATAAAAAAAACCTTGTAGGTCCAATGACTTTCCACATCATTAGTACCATGATAAATCAAATAATAATCTGAAGTACCACACAAATATCTAAACACCCTCTTAGCAAAAGTTCAATGCTCTCCATTAGGATTAGACATAAACCTACTCAAAATTCCCACTGTTTGGGCTATATTTGTTCTAGTGCAAACCATTACATACATTAAACTATCAATGACACTAGCATAAGGAATTCTAGACATCTCTTCAAAATCATTATCGAAATTAGGACACATGTCTAAACTCAACTTAGTACCAACTGAAAATGGAATATTTACTGTTTTATAGTCATGCATATTAAACCTCTACAAAATAGTATCAACATACTTACTATGACTTAACCAAAGATTTATGTGAACTTGATCTCTACTGATCTCCATCTCAAGAATATATTTTGCAGCCCCCAAATCCTTCATATCAAATGTTCCAGAAAGCTGAGTCTTAGGCTCCTTAATCATCACCTTGTTGTTACCCATAAACAAAATGTCATCAATATACAAGGCAATGATTAGAATTTGATCATCAATAACCTTAATATAAACACAACAATCCTCCTTGCTTCTAACAAAGCCAAAATTCAATGTGAAGGCATCAAAATTTTGGTACCATACCCTGGGTGACTATTTCAAACCATGTAAAGATCTCTTTAACCTATAAACCAAGTGTTATTTTCCTTTCACAACAAAACCGTCAGGTTGTTGCATATAAATTTCTTCCTCAAGATCCCCATGCAAGAAAGCAATTTTAACATCCATTTGCTCTATTTTAAAATTGTAAGTAGCAACAATAGATAATAGGAATCTAATAGAAGTTAACTTAGCAACAGGAGAGAAAATTTCACTGAAATCAACTCCCTCTCTCTGGGAGTAGCCCCTGGCTACCAATTTGGCCTTGTACCGCTCTAACCAACCATCTACTCCAATGTTTTTTTAAATACCCACTTGCAATGAATGGGATTCCTTCCTTTGGGAAAACTCACAAGATCCTAGGTATCACAACTATCCAGAGCCACCATCTCCTCCTACATGGTCTACATCCAAGACTCACTTTCTTTTGAAGAAAGAGCCTCCCTGTAAGATCTAGGTTCATCGTTAGTACTCAACAAAGAAAATACACAATGGAAATTGGATGGGCTATACCTATCAACTAGATTTCTTTGCCTTGTGGATCTTCTCAAGGTAGGAGTAAGGTGCTCTTGCTACTCTTCTTCTTCATCATCCTCTAATCCATTTGATTGTTCTTCTATATGTGCATCTTCCTAATTTTCAATATTTTTCTCGAAGTGCACTATTTTTGTCTTATCTTTCTCCTTTGGTTGTTCTTCACCCAAGTAAGTTCTAAACTCCCTGAAAATCACATCTCTAAAGAAAACCATTTTATGGGTTAGAGGATTCCAAAGCTTAGAACCTTTTACATTCTCACTGTAGCCAACAAAGATGCATTTTTGTGCTTTTGGATATAATTTAGAATGCTTCTCTTAAGGCACATGGAAAAAATCCTAACAACCAAAAACCCTTAAATGTGAAATATAAGGCTTTCTACCTATCTACACTTCATAAGGAGTTTTATCAACAAGAGCTGAACAAGGAGATATATTAACCAAATAACATGTACTTATAGCTTTTGCCCAAAAGAATCTATCAATCTTAGCACCACTCAACATGCTCCTGGCTCTTTCCATTAAGGTTGGTTCATTCTTTTTCCTACCCCATTTTGTTGAGGTGTATAAGGAGTAGTCTTTTTTCAAACAATACCTACATGTTTACATAACTCATCAAATTCTTTAGAATAATATTCACCACCATTTTCAGATCTCAACATCCCTATCTTATAATCCGTTGATTCTCAACTAAGGCTTTAAATTCCTTAAAATTAGTGAAAAATTTAGATTTTGGATGCATAAAATAAATCCAGGTGTATCTTGACACATCATCAATGAAAGTAACATAATAGCAAGATTTTCTAAAAGAATTAACATCCATTGGTCCAAACACATCTGAATGAATGATCTATTTTGTTTACCAAACACATAATGCTCACAAAAATCATTTTTACCAACAAAATAATGAGAAATAACATTAACCAACTTTTAATTCAAAATAGTCTTAAGACCTTTTTCACTTATGTGACCCAATATATGGTGCCACAACATACATTTTCAGTGTCAGTTACATTGGCGGAATTACAAAAAGTAGAGGAATTGAGCCTAAACAAAGTCCCAATTTGAGATCCTTTAGCTATCACCAAACTCCCTCTTACCAACCTGCAACCAGACTAGTCAAATTTTACATATATTCTAGAATCATTCAACTTGGATACTAAAAGTAAATTTCTCACAAGTCCTGGAATATGTAAAACATGATCAAGAGTTTTAACCCTTCCATCACTGAAACACAACTTTACCTTTCCCTTACCAAAAATCTTCTTCGTGTTGTTATCACCAAGGAAAATTCTCTCCCATCAAAAGTTGAATATGAAGTAAACCACTCCTTGTGAGGAGTCATATGGTAGGAGCAACCTAAATCAATAAGCCAATCATCATCACTAATAGTGTTAGCATAAATAAACAAAGCATCAAAATCACCATCTTTTGAGGGATTTTTCATGGAAGTATCCAAAATATTTTTCTTGTTCCTACACTCCTTCACATGCCCTCTTTTACCATAATTCCAACACTTTTCTCTTCCCGAGGATTTTAAAATGTCCTTTAGAATTGTCTCTCTTTTTTTCCCCTTTAGGTCCTCCTTTTTCTTTGGACCCTCCTCACACATGCAAGTCATCTTGGGAGCCCGCATTCATGGATTTTCTCCCCATTTATTTTGAAAGAAGTTTTATAATCAGACTATCCATTTTTGGTTCTGTACCACCACCACTTATGGAAACAATTAAATTTTCCCAAGATTTGGGTAAAGAGGAAAACAAAAAAAAAATATTTATCTTCTCTTATAACTTAACATCTATTGATGCAAGCTGACTTATAATCATGTTAAAAGAATTTAAATGTTCTGGAATAGAATCACCGTCCTTCATTTTCAAAGAATACAAACATCTTGTGAGATACAACTTATTAGTTAAACTTTTGGTTTGGTAAATTTCACCTATTCTCCTCCACAACTTGAATATAGTAGATTCTTTTGAAACATTCAGGAGAACAAAAATTGAAGACACAACCAAATGGCTCCTCGTGCCTTCTTTTCCATTTTATTCCAATCTTCATCACACATTTTCTTTGGTTTCATTTCCTTCGAAACTGCCAACCACTAATTCCTCTCTTCAACTTCCACATCTCGTAGCCAGTTTCATTGAATTTCATTCAATATCCAAATAGGAGGTAGAAACCATGTTTTACAATCTTCTTCACAAATCTATAAAAACCACAATGCACAAGCTCCCACTACAACCAAAAAACCTTCAACACTCAAAATAAAGACATCCCTATTTTAACATAACCATTGGCTCTAATACCAAATGTTAGAAATAAAGGTATAACTTGCATAAATATGAACTTAAATAAGTAGTTGCAAATGTGAAATTATGTTTACAAGATTACCATAAAATTATTAAGTGATTGAAAATTACAACAATGAAAGAAGAATATGCAATACCACAAGTCATAAACACAAGTGACACAAGATATACGTGGAGAATCCCTTGCAGGAAAAATCTCCACACCCAAAGAGATCCAATGTTTGTATTAATCTTCAAGGAAGTACATCAATACAACAATCGTCTTTGTAATTTGACAACACTTCGTCGTCCTAACAACCTACAAAGAACTCATACTAAACCACCATCCCAAGGCTCCAATATATACAAAATTATGGGAGAGAATAACACAAATGGTATCCCAAAACAACAAGCAAAACCACCTGGAAAAACCCACACCCCCTTAGTGGACAACCCATAAACATGGAATAAAATATTCAATAATCACATGGCCTTCACATGGGCGCCTAACCCACAATCAATAAGAAGTGGTCAAACCTAAGTGCTCCATAACTCTCTGATAGCAACATGCAAGATCATGTACCAACATGCACACCTGGGTGCCCAACCATGCAAGAGCATGAAAAACACGCAAATAACATGCAAGGAATGCACACTCAAGTGGCCACAACCCAAAAAGTTGGACGCCCAAGAAGAATATTCTCTCAGGGTGCTTTGTAACCGCCACTGTAATGGGTCCACCTCTTTGAATGCATTTACAATTTGTCATAAGAAAATAAATAATAAATATTTTGTCCATCATGTCCCCTAGAACACTTTCCAAAGAATGTGGAGACACATAAATCAACTTAGGATAGAAATTTTAATGTCAACTATCCTAACAAAATGTTGTCCCTTGTTGGTAGAATTAGATTGAATAAAGCTTCCTTATCCTTTGTTCCTATCTTTTTTATTTTTTTAAAATTTCATGTAAAGTGGCTAAAATCCTAGATTTATCATAGAGAACCTCCCTTTAGTGTAGAAGTGATAATACCTTCACTTGTATAACTTGGTGAAATAGAAGGAAATTCCCTACCCTAGGAAGTTGGAAGGGTTGGATTTTAGGCTATGTAGGCCTATGAACAATGTTTTAGGAGCCAAGATGGTATGGATATTATACAAATAAAGGGATAGAATTTGGAGTAAAGTGTATTCAGAAAAACATCTACAAAATAATGTGGATAATATTTTTAAGAATCGAGCAAATCTTTCATTGGGATCAAGTGTATGAAATTTCTTAAGGGCCTATTATAAAATAATTTTCCCTTAGATTAGATGGAAATTGGGGAATGGGCATAATTTTTTTTTTGGTAGGATTGTTGTTTGGATGATCATCCTCTAAATTTGTGCTTCTAGCATATTGCTACTCACATTGAGAATTGTGATGGTCAATTGGATTTTAACTATATGTTAGAATACCAGTTGAGAAAACAATGAAAAACTGGCACCCCTCCTGACCATGAAAGTTTTAATGACTTCTTGGAAATTTAGGAAAAAATTGACAATTGGGTAAATCCTAGTGGAAATAATGAAGATATCACTGTTTGGGGTGGTCATGGTGGCAGTTAGATGACACTCAAAGTGGCATACCATTTCTATTTTGATAATTTATGGATGCACATATAATTCTTGTTGAGATAATTTGGAACTCTAAAGTTTTATTGAAGGTCAGTGCCTTCCTCTAGATTTCTTGAAAAAGGCATGCCTTAGAATTGAGATAGACTACAAAGGATGGGGAAATCTAGTTCGTCACAATATATCATGTGCAAAAGAAAAGGAGAGGATAATGACCATATTTTCCTACATTATGAGGTGGTGAGTTATCTATGGTAGTGTTTTCTGGAGCATTGGGGAATGCCATCTAGGCCACTCCCCCTTACATTCTAGCTCTCCTCAATAGTTGGGTACTAAAAATAAAGAGCCTTAAGATCAATTTTTTTTGGAAATATTTCCCCTCTTTGATAGTATGAAATGTTTGGTTGGAACAAAATAGGATAATCTTTAAGGAGAAGGAAAGATCAATGGAGAGGCTTTGAGATCTAGTAGAATCTATAGTGGTAGAGTTTGAAGAGACACATGCAAAAGAAGATTGGGGGTGAAAGAAATTGATTCTAAGTGGGTGAAGACATGGCCACAATTCAAATGACTAAATCAAGTTAAAATGAGGTCCATGTCCTTGAGTTTGAAAGTTAACTAGAGATGCCCTAAACCAAATTAGATAAAACTTATTTTGAGGGAGCAAAAAAAGGTAACCTAAGAAAATTAGGAAGTGGTTGAGTTTTTAGGAACTCTGAAGGAAAAATTGTTGGTATATATTCATAAGAAATTGGTGAGAATACAAATAATATAACAGAGGCAAGAGAATTGATCTCATGCATTATGGCATCAAGAAATAAAGGATGGTGAAGACTATGGGTGGAAGGAGACTCTAAAATGATAATTGAAACTATGAAAGGTGACAATGTTTATAATTGGAGATTGAACACCATTTAAAAAACACTCAAACACATATCTAAGGGGTTCGAGAAAATACAATATACATATATAAAGAAGATAAGGAATCAAGCAAAAAATTGGGAAACTAATCAAGGGGTTAATTTGTGCATGATAACTAGGGCTTCACCAATCTATTGGTGAAACAACTTTCCATGAGAAAGTATAAACACCATTCAAAAAGATGTAAGGAACATCCTCTTGATAAAGGGACGGTTCAATGGAAAATGGAGAAGTAATGATAATGGAGGGGGAAGTTGGGGCATTCAAGACTAAATCCTATGGTGATTTGGAATATTTTCATGATATGAAACGACTTCTTTGTCTCCAATACATGGTGGAGAGAATTGTTATGCATCTCAGGATTTCACTCCCAACAGAGACCTTATTTGTCATATTTTTATTAAAATTAGAAAACATTATAATTAATACTCTAAAAAAATACAAAAATATTTATTACGTAATTATTTAAATAAAAATAATAATTAATTTATGAAATAATTAATTATCAAATAATGATAATTAAATTCAAATAGAAATAGTTAATGATAATTAAAAATTAAATAAATAATTATGCCGAAGATGTTCCCTATATGAACTTAAATGACTAAATTCCATGATCAACGGTTCAAAATGTGTTAGAATGATGCAAGACCATTGAGAAAGATTTGGCCATTCAAAAAATTTAACAATATAGAAAAATAGATAATATCAACACTTCAAAAAAATTATTTAAAAAAAATCAAATCTCTATACACTCTCTCATTTTTAAGTTATATTTTTTTCTAATAAATCAAAGAGATAATATCACTAATTTTAAAAGGCTAAAATTTTATAAGAAATCAAATCTCTAGAGACTCATCAATTCTTTTTTAATTTATACTTTTTAATGAAGTAAAGTATAAACATATAACTTATTGTACAAATCATAGCTTACTTTCATTACAAATCATTAGTATTGTTTTAATTGTTCAATTTTTAAGAAAATTTTATTTCTAAATTTAATGTAATTATATGTTTTATATTATTAATAAATATACTATAGTTATTATATCTAGTTTCTATTAGATTGATTACAAATTATTTAGCTTGATAGTATTGCTATTTTTTTATTTCTATTCTTTAAATCATTAGTACTATTTTAATTGTTCAATTCTTAAGAATTTTCTCTCTAAAATTAATGTAATATTATATATTTTAAATTATTAATACTTTTATTATAGTTATTATATCTACTTTCTATTTAGATTGATTACAAATTGTTTTCGATTATATAAGCAAGGAAAAGGACCCTGATCCCACCAGATACAAAAAGCAATGAAACAACAAAAGAGAGATTGGTTGGGAAACCACACCAGTCGAACTGACAAAAACAACAAACCAAACTAATTACTATTTAGCAACCATAATAAGGAATGCAAACCATAATCGTTAAACCAAGTCCTAGCAACCACAAAACCATGCATAGTATAATAAAAAGCATAATAAGCTAACATAAGACTAACCCTACTAGGGGATCGCAGGCCAGAATAGAGATTAACCATAGGCTTGTAGGCCTCAAAACCATACATAGTGATAAAAAAACAAAATTCTAAGATTAACATACAAAAGCACCAGAGTAAAAAGATAGTCATTTATCCGGAGATCCCAAGAGCCAAAACAACAAAACACCAGAGCCATAAGACTGTTGGATCTCAGTTGTGTTTACAGTTTGTCCTTGATGACAAAATCCCTCTCAGATGGTTCTCCTGCATACCACAGGTGTATTTCATTTGATTACATTATTTGAACTCACATTTTTGAAGGCTTACTCATATCAGCATGAGAATGGCAGGGTCTCCCCGATCCATTTTGAAATGTCTGTGTTTCCTATCGGCAAGACATTTTTGATGTCATGTCAATTGGATTTTTTTCATTCATGCAGCCTTCGGCGTGACATTCTCTTTTGTTTCGACGACAAAAAAGGTTCATATCGGCATAAGTTACACCATCGGTATGTGGTCACAGCGAAATTGCTTTGTCACACTAGGAGATTAAATGGAAACACATCGGCAAGAGTTTAAGGCTTCGGTGAAGGGTCATAGCGAAAAAGGTTATGTCTCACTGACTAAGTCTTATGAAGTGCTTTTGGCAGGAGTTTGGTCTTTTGACATGATGTTTCATCGAGCGCTTTGTGTCTTGTTGACCGACACATGAAAGTACATATCGACATGAGTTATACCATCGGAAAGATGTCTTAGTGAACTCATCATGTCTCCTCGACTAACAATAAAGGGACTTCGTCGGCATAGGATCTGACTTGTCTCAGTGACACACAAGATGGTGGGTGATCTTCGGTGAAACAAAATCTTATCTATATGAGGTCTCCCCCAACTTTGATATGTCTCGCCGATGGAATTCAAAAGGACTTTATCAGTGTGAGATTTGTTCTCTCTTGGCAATTTGAGGTGAATTTGGGGTGTTTCGGTATGACATGAAAGGATCTACAAGATGTCTCCCCGATGGTTTGAAGTTACAGTGACATATACAGGATGGATGGACTCGTCGGTAAGAAAAACCATGTGTCACGGCGACCAATGTGTATCACGGGGGCTCTCAGCAAAACAAAGACTTGTCTATGAGATGTCTCTCCGATTTCGTATGGTCACAGCGATAGTGAATGGAACAAAAGTAAATCTCGGTGAGAAGTTTCCTTATGTATCAGCGAATGAATTATGCTCTAAGGAAGCCCATCGATGAGACATGATGTATTCGTTATGTCTTCTCCCTGAATCTGATGTGTCATAGCGAAAGCAATATCTAAGGGGTATGTTTGGCATTAAAGTTGCCTTCGGCATACCGTTACATCGATTGAAAAGAATGTTAGGGTAAAATTTTTGAGTTTATTCTTTTAGCTAGGTATCGAACCCTAGCCTGGCCACCATCATGAGAAAGCTTCATAAACTATTCTTTACTATTGTTCCTGGCTGTAATGGCATTGCCAGGATGAATTTTTTTTTGGTTCATAAATGAATGGTATGGCTGCTATGTTTGATGCGCCTCTCTGGCTGGAAGCTCGATAGTGGTTGATGGAGCCATGGGAGTTGCAAATTTCTCTGGTATTTTTATTTATGCATTTCATGCTACATATACTGGTTTATAATCACCATTTTCTTTAACTGCTCCCTGCATCTCTGTTACTAATATGACAAATGATGCCCTGACTGAGTATTATCTTTCATACATTAGAGGTTATGATTTTCTATGGTGGGTAGTTGTGCTTTTTATGTAGAGAAATGATCTCACAAGTTTCAGACTTGTTGAGGATGGCTCTTAGTTGGGTGAAATGACTCTTATTTTGTTTGGCTGTTCAGCCGTTACTCCTGAAGACAGTTACCTATCTGGCAGATGTATAAATAGAAGCAGAAAACTCTTTTCTGCTGCTGTTGTTGTAATTATGAGATTATCATTCCTTGGTTGTATGAAAATGTATGGATAAACTCTGCAATAAAATATGAATAACAAGATGCAGAGATTGTAAATTTCTTCTCTATGTAGTATTTTAGGGATTCAATTATTGAATCTTTAAGGTATTCTGTAGAGGAGAAAATAGAGAAATATGTGCTTAACTGAAAACAGAGAAATCCTCTGAGTTATTATTGTTGTTCAATTCATAATTTGAGGGGTTGGTACTCCTTGAGATAGATATCTCTAAATGAGGGGTTGGTGCTCCTTGAGTGGGTGCTCAAAAATCAGCCTATAAGGCATTGTGAACAGTTGATTAAAAGATTAAGCTTGGAAGGCATTTCAGGAGTGGTTTTTATGCCCCAGGAGGGTTTTCCACTCAAAATTTTTTTGTGTCTCTTTGTTCTTCCATATTCTCACAGCTTTACTGTGTTTTTGTTGTTTCAGTTCACTGTTGGGATTATTACTTTTCTCAATTCTGTTTATGAATGATTACATTCAACCCATGAATGCATTAATCAGAGTAATATTGAGATCAAATCTGAGCTATGTTTTTGAATTTTTTAAAATTGGTCAAATCTGTTAAGTCACTGATTCACCCCCCCCTCTCAGTGTCATTTTAACTCCAACAATTTGTATCATAGCGTAGGGTCCTCTGATAGGTTTTAATCACCTTGGATTGATCTTGGTCTTGGAGTTTGTTTTTAATGGCACATTCTCAAGATGGTGCGTTTGTAACCAAAGCTTCGTTATTTGATGGAATAGATTATGTGTTCTGGAAAATCAGAATGGAAGCTTTTCTTATTTCTTTTGATGTTGATGTTTGGAGCATTGTTACAAATGCTTACAATGTACCAGCCAGTATTCCCACTGATCCTGCTGAAAAAAAGAGGTATGAAACAAATGCCAAAGCTAAGCATGCCATCTTGTGTGGGTTAACTAAAGATGTGTTCATTAAAGTCATGCATTGCAAATCTGCTCATGATATCTGGGAAAAACTTGAAACTATATATCAAGGGAATGAGAAAGTCAAACTATCAAAAATCATTACACTCAGACATCAGTTTGAGGAGTTGAAAATGAAGGATGATGAAAAAGTGGTTGAATATTTCCTAAGAGTTGATGAAGTTGTCAATGCAATGAAAGGTCTAGGTCAAGATGTTAATGAATTTTATGTGGTCACAAAGGTTGTTAGAACCTTACCACCCAAATTTGAATCTAATGTTTCAGCCCTAGAAGAAAAGAAACACTTTGATCAACTTACCTTAGACAACCTGCAAGGAATACTTACTGCCTATGAAATGAGAACTAGCAAAAACAACTCAACTGGAAAAGAAACAACCTTTAACACTGAAAAGAAAGAAAAAGTTGAAGTCAGTGAATCAAATTTGTCTAATTCTAAAGAATCCCATTTTGCTAGAAGACTTAAAAAGGGATCAGGAAAATATAAGGGAAAACTTCCTTTTAAATGTTTTAACTGTGGCAAAATAGGTCACTTTGCTGCAAAGTGTCCCTATGATGATCAAATCTGTGACAACGAGACAACTGAAATACAGCCTAAGAAGAAGGCCTTCAAACCTAAACGAAACTTCTATTTCAAAAAGAAGAAAAGTCTATTTAGTAAGGATGAATCTGATATTGAGTCTGAAGATCATCAGCTGAAGAAGATGAAACCTTGTTCATGGCTGAAATTACTCAGCAAAATGATTCAAACACCATTGACGTTGAAGAAGGTGAAGTAGATCTTGAAAGTGAGTTGAAATGTGCTTTACAAGAGGTCAGAAAACTCAAAAAACAAGTTCTTGCTCAAGAACATAAACTAGATCAAGAAATGGTCTCTTTGAAAACTCAGCTTGAAGAAGCTAAAAGAGTTGAAGTCTGTCTTCGAGAGACTGTAAGCTGCAAAGATCAAGAAATTCAAAAACTAGAACAAGAAGTAGTCCTTCTTAGGAAGGAAATTGAAAAATATGAAAGCACTCTAAAATTGAATGAGATGCTCAGCAAGCAAAAGATGTACACAGATAAAACTGGTGTTGGTTTTGAAAAGGGTGAATGCTCAACTGACAATGCAAAACAAAACCCCTCTTCTGAAGTCAAAGGTTCAGATTCAAATCACTCAGATTTTGGTAAGGATCATGTTCAGTCTTTAAGAGGTAATAGACCTTCATACAGAGTCAATCCTTTCTTCTATGGTTATTTTTTTTTCTGCAACAAATTTGGCCATAAGGTGAGCACTTGTAGGCTTATGAATCCTAGAATACCCAGGTTTGGTCTTAGGAAACACTATGGTTTTGTTAGACAGATCAGATGTTTTAAATGCAATACTTTGGGACATTCTGTCAAACAATGCAGAGCTGATCTGCAATCGAAACAACAGAAAATTAAAAAGGTTTGGAAACCTAAGACTGTTAACAACATTGAACAAACTATGTTGGTTCAAACTTCTTTTCATTCCAAGAAAAAGGACTTATGGTTCCTAGACAGTGGATGTTCTAACCATATGACTGGCGACAAGGATAAGTTTATAAATCTTGAAGATTATGTAGGTGGATATGTTAAGTTTGGTGATAACTCTGGTATTCAAATTAAAGGTAGAGGTTCACTTCTTCTGAATGAAGACACTCCTATCTATAATGTGTACTATGTGGAAGGTCTCAAGCACAATCTTCTAAGTGTTAGTCAAATATGTGATAGTGGTTATCATGTTCTTTTCACTTCGCAGGGATGTGAGATTAAGAACAAGCTTGGAAAGGCTGTTGCAGCTGGAAGGAGGACAAAAGGAAATGTGTAAAATTTTCTTGACTCATCATGCAATGACAATAATCAATGTATGTGTCTAATGGGCCAAATTGAAGAGAACTGGTTATGGCATAAAAGATTAGGACGCATAAACTTTGAAAATCTGGTTAGAATTAGTAAAAATTAGAATGTTAGAGGTCTACTAGTTCTTAGCAAGCCAGAAAACTCTGTGTGCAAAGAATGCTTAAGTGGTAAACAAACTAAAATCAGCTTCAAAACAAAAGAACATTCTTCTTCAAAACCTTTACAACTTGTGCATACTGATTTATGTGGACCAACCAGAACAAGGTCTATTAATGGTGAAAGGTACTTTATGTTGTTTGTGGATGATTATACTAGAATGGTTTGGGTCACATTTCTTAAGCACAAATCAGAAGCCTTTGAAAGGTTCAAAATCTTTCATAAATTTTTTGAAAAGGAATCTGATCTAAAACTCAAATGCCTTCGATCAGACAAAGGAGGTGAGTTCACCTCTCAAGAGTTTATTGATTATTGTGAACAACACGGTATTAAAAGGCAGTATGCTGCAACTAAAACACTTCAACAAAATGGGGTTGTTGAACGTAAAAATAGAACTGTAAAAGAAATGGCTAGAACCATGCTAGATGAAGCTAAGTTGTTTGATATTTATTGGAAAGAAGTTGTTCATACAACTATATACATTTTGAATAGAGTGCAGCTTAGGGTGAAATCTAAACACACCCCTTATGAACTTTGGTATGGAAAAACTGCCTCTGTCAAATACTTTAAAATTTTTGGAAGTGTTTTATCAAGAAAGATGATGATAACCTTGGGAGCTTTCAATCAAAGAGTGATGAGGGTATCTTTTTGGGATACTCAACTCACAACAAAGCTTGTAAATTCTTTAACAAAAGGCTTAATAAGATTGTTGAAGTTGTTAATGTAAAATTTGATGAAAGACCACATTTGATTGTTGAATCTTTGCAGGATAATGAGGAAGAAGAACTTGAATTTGAAATAATTTTAGAAGGAGCTGAAACAACAAAGTCTGTTGCTGAATCAGCAAGCCCTAAAAATGAAAAAAAAAGTCCTGAAAAGGTTGCATCAAAGCTCCTTCAAAAACTCTAGCTATATATCACCCCAAAGATCAGATTATTGGGGATAAAAATGCAGGAGTTCAAACTAGAAGAAAGGCTACAAAATCTGATGAAAAGGCACAAATAACTTTCTATCTAGTTACTCAGTTTGAGCCTAAATTTTTTAATGAAGCTCTCACAGACTCATGTTGGCTTAATGCTATGCAGGAAGAAATTGATCAAATTGAGAAAAATCAGACTTGGGAGTTAGTCCCAAGACCAGATGACAAGAATGTTATTGGAGGCAAATGGATATATAGAAACAAGGTTGATGAAAATGGTAATGTTATTCACAACAAAGCAAGATTTGTCTGCAAAGGCTATGCTCAACAAGAAGGTATTTATTTTGGTGAAACCTTTGCACCTGTTGCTAGATTAGAATCTATCAGAATATTCTTGGCTTATTCTATTTGCAAAAACTTTACTATTTATCAAATGGATGTCAAAACTGCTTTTTTAAATGGCTATTTAGATGAAGAGGTCTATGTTGAACAACCTGAAGGATTTATTTGCAAAGATAAGCCTAATCATGTTTACAGATTGAAAAAGGCCCTCTACGGCTTAAAACAAGCACCTAGAGCTTGGTACTCTAGGCTAGACAATCATTTAATCTCTAATGGCTTTGTTAGAGGAGGTGTACATAGTAATCTTTATGTTAAAACTAAAGGTTCTGATATTTTGGTTGTTGAAATTTACGTTGATGACACTATCTTTGGTTGCAATAATGTTACTTTGAGTAAAAAATTCTCTCAGATAATGGAATCTGAGTTTGAAATGTCAATGTTAGGAGAATTAAATTTCTTTCTGGGTCTTCAAATCTCTCAATGTGAGAATGGAATATTTCTTTCTCAAACCAAGTATGTTAGAGAGATGCTTAAGAAATTTCAGATGGATGAATGCCATCTAGTTAGCACTCCAATGGTTACTAGATGCAAACTTACTAAGGTTGATGATTCTCCTGATACAAATCAAACTGAATATAGATCAATGATCGGCAATATTTTATATTTAACTGCCTCTAGACCTGACATTATGCAGGCAGTTTGCACGGTTGCATGATTTCAGACATCACCTAAAGAATCCCATGTCACTACTGTTAAAAGGATTTTTAAATATATTCAGGGCACTCTTGATTATGGTCTTTGGTATCCTAGAAGCAATGATTTCTCTTTAATTGCTTATACTGATGCTAACTGGGCTGGTTGTTTGGATGATAGGAAAAGCACCAGTGGTGCTGCATTCTTTCTTGGTGATCGTTTAGTGGCATGGCATAGCAAGAAACAAGTATCTGTTTCTCTTTCTACTGCTGAAGCAGAATACATTGCTACCACTTCATGTTGTACTCAAGTTCTTTGGATGAGTCAAACTCTATCAGATATGGGTATTGAAGTTCCTAAACCTGTTTCTATTCTCTGTGATAACACTAGTGTGATAAATATATCAAAAAATCCTGTTATGCACTCTCACACTAAACATATTGCTATCAAGTTTCACTTTCTTCAAGAAAAGGTATTGGCTAATGATGTATGCTTACAGTTTGTTGGTTCACAAGATCAGGTGGCTGACATTTTCACTAAGCCCTTAGCAAAAGAGTTATTTGAAAGGCTGAGACTTCAATTGGGAGTTATCTCTCAATCGTTACTTCACTAAATCTCCAAGCTACTGCTTAGGGGGAGCATGTTCTATGTTTTGATTCACTTACAACTCTCCTACAATCTTGGTTGTCGCACTGTTACTCTTTTTGCAGCTGTTTCTCATGGTATTTTGGTTGGATTCTCAGTTGTGTTTCATGGAAATGCACATTCTTCTCTTCTATTCTTTTTCATTGAGGCAAAAAGGGGGAGAGTCATTTGTGTTTTGCCATCAAGGACAAAGGGGGAGTTTGTTGGATCTCAGTTGTGTTTACAGTTTGTCCTTGATGAAAAAATCCCTCTCAGATGGTTCTCCTGCATACCACAGGTGTATTTCATTTGATTACATTCTTTGAACTCACATTTTTGAAGGCTTACTCATATCGGCGTGAGAATGGCAGGGTCTCCCGGATCCATTTTGAAATGTCTGTGTTGCCTATCGGCAAGACATTTTTGATGTCACGTCGATTGGATTTTTGTCATTCATGTTGCCTTTGGTGTGACATTCTCTTTTGTTTTGGTGACAGAAAAGGTTCATATCGGCATAAGTTACACTGTCGATATGTGGTCACAGTGAAATTGCTTTATCACACCGATCGAAGATTAAATGGAAACACATCAGCAAGAGTTGAAGGCTTCGGTGAAGGGTCATAGCGAAAAAGGTTATGTCTCATCGACTAAGTCTTATGAAGTGCTTTCAGCAGGAGTTTGGTCTTTCGGCATGATGTTTCATCAAGCGCTTTGTGTCTTGTCGACCGACACATGAAAGTACATATCAGCATGAGTTATACCGTCGGAAAGATGCCTTAGCGAACTCATCATGTCTCCCCGACCGACAATAAAGGGACTTTGTCGGCATAGGATCTGAATTGTCTCAGTGACACACAAGATGGTGGGTGATCTTCGGTGAAACAAAATCTTATCTATATGAGGTCTCCCTGACTTTGATATGTCTCGCCGATGGAATTCAAAAGGACTTTATCGGTGTGAGATTTGTTCTCTCTTGGCGATCTGAGGTGAATTCGGGGTGTTTCGGTATGACATGAAAGGATCTACAAGATGTCTCCCCGATGGTTTGAAGTTACAGTGACATATACAGGATGGATGGACTCGTCGGTAAGAAAAACCATGTGTCACGGCGACCAATGTGTATCATGGGGGCTCTCAAAAAAATAAAGACTTGTCTATGAGATGTCTCTTTGATTTCGTATGGTCACAACGATAGTGAATGGAACAAAAGTAAATCTCGGTGAGAAGTTTCCTTATGTCTTAGTGAATGAATTATGCTCTAAGGAAGCCCATCGATGAGACATGATGTATTCGTTATGTCTTCTCCCCGACTCTGATGTGTCACAGCGAAAGTGATATCTGAGGGGTATGTCTAGCGTTAAAGTTGCCTTCGGCATACCGTTACATCGATTGAAAAGAATGTTAGGGTAAACTTTTTGAGTTTATTCTTTTAGCTGGGTATCGAACCCTAGCCTGGCCACCATCATGAGAAAGCTTCATAAACTGTTCTTTACTATTGTTCCTGGCTGTAACGACATTGTCAGGATGAAATTCATTTTTGGTTCAGAAATGAATGGTATGGCTGCTATGTTTGATGCGCCTCTCTAGCTGGAAGCTCGAAAGTGGTTGATGGAGCCATGGGAGTTGCAGATTTGTCTGGTATTTTTATTTATGCATTTCATGTTGCATATACTAGTTTATAATCACCATTTTCTTTAACTGCTCTCTGCCTCTCTATTACTAATATGACAAATGATGCCCTAACTGAGTATTGTCTTTCATACATTAGAGGTTACAATTTTCTGTGGTGGGCAGTTGTGCTTTTTATGTAGAGAAATGATCTCATAAGTTTCAAACTTGTTGAGGATGGCTCTTAGCTAGGTGAAACGACTCTTATTTTGTTTGGTTGTTCAACCGTTACTCTTGAAGATAGTTACCTAGCTGGCAAATGTATAAATAGAAGCTGAAAACTCTTTTCTGCTGTTGTTGTTGTAATTCTGAGATTATCATTCCTTGGCTGTATGAAAATGTATGGATAAAATCTGCAATAAAATTTGAATAACAAGATGCAGAGATTGTAAATTTCTTCTCTATGTAGTATTTTAGGGATTCAATTATTGAATCTTTAAGGTATTCTGTAGAGGAGAAAACAAAGAAATATGTGCTTAACTGAAAACAGAGAAATCCTCTGAGTTATTATTGTTGTTCAATTCATAATTTGAGGGGTTGGTACTCCTTGAGATAGATATCTCTAAATGAGGGGTTGGTGCTCTTTGAGTGGGTGCTCAAAAATCAGCCTATAAGGCATTGTGAACAGTTGATTAAAAGATTAAGCCTAGAAGGCATTTTGGGAGTAGTTTTTATACCCAATGAGGGTTGTCCACTCGACAAATTTTTGTGTCTCTTTGTTCTTCTGTATTCTCACAGCTTTACTGTGTTTTTGTTGTTTCAGTTCACTGTTGGGATTATTACTTTTCTCAATTCTGTTTATGAATGATTACATTCTACTCATGAATGCATTAATCAGAGTAATATTGAGATCAAATATGAGCTATGTTTTTGAATTTTTAAAAATTGGTCAAATATGTTAAGTCACTAATTCACCCCCCCCTCTCAGTGTCATTTTAACTCCAACAAATACAAGGAGCCATTATTTGGCTATAGCAATTATCTCCCAATTGTCCCCCATTCAAGAGACAAATTCTCTCCAATCAGGGGTACCTTCAATAGACAGGTCCTTAGACTCTTCCTTCTTGCCAACCTTCTTGAGCTATTTCCTGATCTTGGTTTGGTCAGACATTGCTCCAACCATAGCTCTATACATTAGCTCATTCATAACCTTCATTAGGGTGATAATGGATTTTTCCATAGCCTCCACCCGCACCTACAAGAAAGTAACTGTTCTTTTCAAAAACTCAATGTTAGTATCTCTAGAAGTAGTAACACCAGGGGCTTTATCATCATCCTCCCTAGTATCCAACCCAACTGCCTCAAGGGCCTCCTCCCCACCCACATCTTTCTCCTCCTTGATTTTTTTTCTCATCCTCTAATTTTTTTCCTCCATCTCATTTTCAATGTCCTCACTTTTCATTCCATCGCAATCCTCTTCCACTTGAGGTTCAAATTCTTCAACAGTAAACGAATCCTCTTCCTCTTTCACTATAACTTTCTATTTTCCTTTTTCTTTTTTGTCAGAGGAGGCCACCTTTTCTAGTCTCACTAATCTTTAGCCTCCTCTCAGAGTACCCCTTGGGACTTCTTCCATCTCCTCCTTCTGAAGACCTTCAAAATCTTCAGAAATGGTGATGACATTACCCTGCTTTTGGTTATTGTTCAGCTGGTTTTTGTTCGACTTTTATTTTATTTTAGGGAGTTCTAGTAAAAGAGGGGATTGCTTTCTTTTATCTGGAGTGGCTTTAAGTATTTCCAGCTCAAGGGAATTCTCCTTAAGGACAATATTGGGTTTTGAGGAAAAAATTTTGGTATAGGGGGTAGGGTTGATAACAACAGTCAAGGGGATACCCTCCACTGGTTCAATACTAGGAGCGGGGAGCCTAGGGTTAATCTTAGGGATGGGTTGCTCATTAGCCATAGGAATACCATCATTCTCATTATAGTTTCTAGAAGGGTCAGCCTACCTAATGATCAAGGGATTTCCATGAGGATTTTTAGCCAAGACAAACTTATATAGAGCCATTATTAGCCCCTAGTGTAGGGGAGGTGAGGCACCATTCTCTATATTCTATTACAAGAAAGAAAGTGGATAAATGGTAGATTTATCCTATCATTATGCCTAATGTGGTTCAATATGGGGAAATCATAGGCATGCACTATCATATACCTTCCTTCTAAGGTAAAATAATGCATAACAAAAATATTGACCATGGTGAAAGGCGGAGGAAGATCAAGCCAAGCATAGCCATTTTGAAACCTAGTTAACACCTACCCTTCATGCAAGAATTCCTCCACAAAGCCTTGATATTCACCTCTACTTTTTGTCACCACCTTTCTGCCTTCATTTTCCAAACTAGGGGCTTCGATAATTAACTGAGTTGTCACTTCGAACTTCACCGCTCCTATGGCCACATGACCTTTCTTCCAAGAGTTAGTGAAATTTGAGATCAACTTCTCATTATAGCCACATATTGCTTCAAAGAAGGAAGCCATGCCAACCATTCTGAAAATTCTCCACAAATCATCATTTTGTTTAAGGGCATTACAATTGGGGGGTTTTGTGCACTTCCTTGGGCCTCCCATTTTAGTCGTGTGAAGATTTTTTAGACCCTTCTTCAAGTTAGCACCCTTCTTCATACTCCACCTAGTCTCTTCGGATCTCATAAATACAAACTGCTATCTCCAAACTTGTAGACAAAACAAATGTTGTTTATGAGGAATAGAAAGCAGTTTAAGATGCCTAAAGAAATCTGCTTGTTAATATCCTCAAAATACATGAGCCCAAGGACAATCCAAAAATTATTATCCAACTTCTTAATAAATCTTTCCAGGTTATCAATATCGAGCCAAGCCTCAAAAATAAGGTGAGAAGGGACGTATTACACACCTATTGAATTTGAAAAGACCAATGCTTTATCATTACAAATACACTTGTGATACGAGAAGTACTAGAATATGATTATAACATTAATAATCATGCAATGATGCCCTCCTTAGAACTTTCCATAATTTGAAAAATTCCACCCCCACTATAATTATTATTTGTTGATCATGTCACCTTTCATTCTAATGATCTGTCTAGCAAGACCCCTTATCCAATATTTAGTGATTATAAGCATTTTCATCTTTCTCTTTTAATAAAATATCTCTTATCACCCCTGGAAATAACCCATACTCCCATTGTGTCCAAATTCGACACCATAGAGCTTCATTAGGAACAATGTCCACATAACAATTACATTCTCTGTAAACATGTTGTACTCTGTAGCATGTGGAAGTTTTCATGAGGAGTTTACAATTATCCATGATATGCCTTAATTCCCAGGGGAGAGCACAATCACCCTTTAGAATATCAACAATGAGCTTAGAGTGTCCTTCCAAGATAACTTTTTGGAATCCTAGTTCTTTCAGTTGTTTAATACCTCCCCACACGACTAGGGCCTCAACCTTATTGTTAGAGCAGATTCCTAGATTTTTCCCATGGCCCACTATGTAGTCCCCTTGGCGATTTATAATAAGACCTCCAACCCCTACCAAACTAGGGTTTCCTTTCGAGCAACCATCAAAGTTACACTTAACCCAGTCCATCTCTGGAGGAGACCAAATAGTATTTTTTCTAGTGATGTAATTGGACCAATTGACATTCATGAATTCCTTTTTGAGGCCCCAAATTTGCTTAATTTTTATCTCCTTGTATAAGGGAATAATCTTTGAGAGAGTGTACCCCCAAGCTTCCACATTTTCTTGGATTTGATTCTTATTAGCCATACACAAGTCTTTGATGTTTCTAGCTATTTCTCAGAAGATCCTTTTGTTTCTCTCTTTCCAAATCCCCCAAGTTATGAAGGGAGGGACTTGACTCCGAAGGTCCTTTATAACTTTGTGAGAGTAAGGGAAAAAATACCAGCTATCAATAAACATTTTCATTAAAGGAGGAAAAACCCATTCAGTTAACAACAAAGGGAGAAAGAAGGACCAAATTTCTCTAAAATACAAGTAGTGAAAGAAAAAATGCATTATTGTCTCCTCCTCTTTACAAAGGAAGCATTTTTTAACAAATTGAAACCCTCTTCTTATTAGATTATTAGTAGTGAGGATTGTGCCATGAGTAGCTGCCCACCAAAAGCAGTTAACTTTAGGTATTAGATTTTTTAACTATCTACATTGTTCCATTAGAAACCATTGTTGGCTAATAGGGATTTTTCTAACTCCACATAGGTTGTCTTAACAAAGAAACAACCATATTTACTCTTGGTCTATAACCATTCATCATTCCTATCTTTTGAGAATAAGGCAAACTCCCTAATTCTTTGGTGAAGTCTTTGCATTGCAACATTCCAGTTTTGTTGTCTATCACCCCTGAGGGTTACTCCCATTGGCAGATTGTTGAAGTTAGCCTAGTGAGGCTCTGGCCCATCCCAATCAATATAACCTACAACCTATTTGCCACAAATCCTAATCAACCTTTATTTTATAGGTTTGAGGTGATCAATGGAAAAAAGGGGGGACCACTATTCCATCCATCTTTCCAGAAATCAGTATCAATACAATTACCAATACATTTCTTGACTCCCATTTTTATCACACTTCTGATTCTAAGTAGATTGTTCCAGAAAATAGAACCATAAGGAAAGTATGAGGTACTAAGGAAACATGCCTGATCTCTATTTCTTAGATACTTATCTTTAAGAATCGAAACCCAATCTTTGACTCCTTCAAGCAAACACTAGCC
Source organism: Sequoia sempervirens (assembly GCA_007258455.2). NCBI lineage: Eukaryota > Viridiplantae > Streptophyta > Pinopsida > Cupressales > Cupressaceae > Sequoia > Sequoia sempervirens. The sequence continues at coordinate 83,202 of VDFB02022945.1, read as the reverse complement.
CATTTTGGCAACAAGAGATTTATTAAATAGTTTAATTCTTCTTATACCTAGGCCTCCAACACTTTTAGGAGCATAAATTTTTTCCCACCCCACTAGTGCCATTATGTTTCTCTCCTTTGTTCCTAACCACAAGAATCTTTTTTGAATTTGTTCAATCTTATCAACAATAAAAGCAAGAACATTGAATAGGGATAGGTAGTAGATCGAAATGTTTTGAAGCGAGGCTTTTAGAAATCTGAGCTTCCCATATTGACTTAAGAGTTTTCCCTTCCAACCAAAAAAATTCTTTTGAATTCTCTCAATTGTGTGTTTCCAACAATTACTATAAGGTTTTTTAGAGATAAGAGGTAGGCCTAAGGAAGCAGCAAGCAAAATAGCTTCTTGGCAACCCAATACGCGAAGAACTCTATCTTTCACAATCTGGTTAGAGTTGAAGAATTATAACTTGCTCTTGTTGTAGTTGATATGCTGACTTAAATCTCTAGCCTAGCCATTCAAAATTGATTTTTAGTGACTTGCTTCCCCAACTAAGGCTTCTCCAAAAAGGATAGTATCATCAACAAATTGTTGGTGAGAGGTAGGAAGAAGAGTTGAAGTTGCCTTAAAACCTTTCAAATCCTTTGTGTCCAGGATTTTTTGAATGTTTCTTCCTAAGAATTCGGCCACAATAATGAAGAGATAAGGGGAGAGAGGATCCCCTTGCCTAAGACCATGATCATAGGAAAAAAATCTCTTAGGAACCCCATTCACCAAGATAAAATACTTTGGAGTGGTAACATAAGCAATAATAAGTTTAATAAACCTACCATTGAACCCATTTTATTTAATGACAACAAGTTGGAAAGGCCAAGACACTCTGTCATAGGCTTTAGAGATGGAAAGTTTCAAATCCATCCTAGCTTTTTTACGAAGATCCAAAGAGTGGAGAATCTCATGAGTAGATATAACATCTATATTGTGTCTTCCTTGAACAAAACCTTGTTGATTTTCAGCTATCATTTTGTTCATAACAACTTTCAATCTAAACACAATGATCTTAGAAAAAAAATTATACATAGTATTACATAGACTAATAGGTCTAAAGTCATGCAAGGAGGAAACATTATCCTTTTTAGGAATGAGATTTACAAAAGTAACATTAAGTTGGTTCAGAAGCCTACTCGACCGAAAGAGGTCTCTAGCAATGTTTAGGAGGTCTTGATGAACATAATATCCCAAAATTTTTGAAAAAAATCTAGAGGAAATCCATTGAGCCTAGGGGCCTTGTAAGCACCAAAGGAGAAAATAGCAGACTTCACTTCTTAAAGGGAAATAGTTTTTGTCATGTTGTGAAGATCTTGATCAGTAATAACCTTAGGAATAACTTGGAGAATATCATCCAATTCTTGTTGAGCAACATCAGGTTCCTTCTGGAATGTTGAGGAGAAAGCCACAACTTCATCAAAAATTTATTTTTCGTTGTTCACCATAGTGCCATCTTCTTTCATAAGCTTTCTGATCCTATTTTTACTTCTATATTTCATAGTAGATCGATGGAAGAATTTGGTATTCCTGTCCCCTTCAAAAAGCCATTGAATGTGAGATTTCTGTTTCCAAAAATCTCCTCCATTTGTTGACCTTGAACCATTGAGAAATTAGGTTGCATTCCTTTTTATAAGTATCTTCATCCATTATTCCTGAATCCATCAAATTCTGCACCTCCTTGATGCTTTCCCTGATGTATTTTTTGTGTCAAGGATGTTTCCAAAGGAGATATTATTCCAACCCTTCACTCTCTCTTTAATCTTTTTCAATTTATTAGCATGACTAAACATATGATTTCCAATTGAAGGTTCATTCCACCATCTATCAACTAAAGTTCTGAAATATAGGCGGAGAATCTATATTATTTCAAATCTAAAGGGAAATGGAGCTTTATTAGCATCAACATTTCTCTTAAGCATAATAATATTGTGGTCAGACCTGATTCTAGAAAAAGTAGTTAAGGTGAGGTTCTGGGAAATATTCTAGTTATCAGAAACAAGGAACCAATCAAGTTTAACTTGAATTAGTTGGTTTCCCAACCTCCTATTAGACTAAGTGAATACAAAACCAAGCAATGGAATATCAAAGAGCCCAAAAAAGTTAAGGAATCTAGAAAAATCCATCATACTATCAAAAAAATCCTCCAAGCCCCCCAAATTTTTTGAAGGAAGAAGCAGAGAGTTGAGATCTCCCCCAAGCATCCAGTAATCCTCCATTCTGTACTTTATTTTACCAACCAAGAAATCCCAAAGCAATAATCTATCCAGACGGGAATTAGGACCATATATTTTAATCAAATTCCATTTTTCCAAAGTGATAAGGTCTTCAAAGGAGACAATAAGGTAGTTCTATTTAGAAAGTCCTATAGTAACTTTAAGTTTAGAGGGATCCCATAGAGTGAAAATACCCCTTGAGGCACCTTCACCATCACTCAAGACATAGTTTGGTTTTAATTATTTAATTTTTAAGTATTTTATTTTCTAAAATCAATATTTTAACTAAATTAAAATAATTGATATACTTAATCAAGGGAAAAATTATATAATAATAATAATAATAATAATAATAATAATAATAATATATCCTATATATGCTAAATTTTATTTTTATATGTCAAATTATAATAGAACGAGAGAGAATATATCTAAATTAGAAGTTATCATTTGGTTAAACTATCACAAGTAAATTATCCAACCCATCAAAATTATTTTGGGGGTAAAAATAAAGATCAATCACACCAAAAACTTAACGTTGATAAATGATATAATACAAAACAAAAAATCATTCTCATTATTTAAATACAACTAATTTTCTAAAAGATAGACATAAATTATTTAGGGGTCTAAAAGATAGATTGGGCCCACTTGAAAAGATAACTCCAAGTCCCTACCATAGAAAAGTGGAGTTGAGATAATTTTTTGAAGGGTTTGTTTATGATAAAAGATAGAAAAACATGATTACATATAAATCCCAATTCTTATCAATCTATTTCTATTCATCATGCAATAAATCCCTATTCTCATCAATCTATTTCTATTCCTTAATGCACAATAGTCCTTGGGGATAATTTTTCTTTTAATAAATAAATGTGTCTCTCAATCTCTATCTCCATTTCTATCTCTATCTTCCTCTTTATCTCTATATCCTTACCCCTCTCTCTCTTCCCCTCTCTCTCCCTCTTTCTATCCCTCTCACTCCCTCCCTTTCCCTCTTTCCCTATTGCAAACATATCATGATCCTATTTATAATCAATCCTGATTATCTTCTTGATTCAATTTTTTGTTTCAATTATGTTTGGATCCTTGTAAGTGGATGCATATTTTGTTTGAAGCTATCACTTCTCCATTTATAGCTTTGTTGGAACATATTATAGTTCCCCTTGGAAGACACATTTACTAGGTAATGCGTATAGTAAAGATGTGAAAGATCTACTCCATCTCCATCTTCATCTCCATCTCTATCTCTATCTTCCTATCTGTCTCTCCCCTATAACTATCTCCTTACCTCTCCCTACATCTCTCTATCTTTCCCATTATATCTATCTCTCTCTCTCCCTCTCCCTCCCTCTTACTATCCTATCTCTTCATACCTCCCTCTCTCTACCTCTCTCCCTCTTTATATATCTCTCTACTTTGCTTCTATCATCTCTATTTCTCTTCTTCTCTCTCCTTCCATCTCTATCGATTTATATATCTCTCTCCTTCTCCATCTCTATCTCATTCACACATATAATCCATGTTTCTCCATCTCTATCTCTATCTCTATATCTCTCTCACTCTCTCACACACACAAACTCCTTGTTTCTGTTGAGAAAATGTATCTCAACCTTGCAATTACATAAGGTACTATTCATTTGACAACAACAAGGGGGGGTGTGGGGGGATCCCCCCACAAGGGTTCTGAGGGGATCATCCCCCTTGCTGGAGGTCTAGGGGGCAACACCCCCGGAAGCCAAATTTTATATGCAGTTTATTATTGTAAATATGGACCGTTCATCATTATGTCTCATATCTAATGGCTGATATTTTATTAGCTTGACTTGCCCTAGAAGGAAACCCTATTTTATGAGAGCATTGTATTATGGTAATATATTACGATGTATTTTGAGAGTTTGATAGTGGTCATGTTGCCTCTGGATCTTTGAGTGGTGATACTCTTGCGAGAAGCTTGCTCTGCAAGTATATTGTAATCTTTGTGATTTTGAATAATATATTGGGTGACTTTTGGACTGTGGGGTTTATCTCCCGAAAGGGATTTTCCCACATAAATAATTGTGTTGTGGTATGCATGATATTTATATCTATTTTTGTTTAAGTTTCTGTAACTGTTAAAGATTTGTAAAAGTTTTGCATTATTCTCCTCTCAAGATTACTGTAGGAAGTTGTTCTACTACCTTAGCTTCCTTATAGTTTCTTTCTGGGTAAAAGCACAAAGCTATCACACTTTTGGACAACTAAATAGTTCCGAGTGAAACTAATTGACCTAAATTTTTTTGGTTGAACCAGTTTCTCCTGAAACCATGTGGCCTATACGTGGCACATAGAGTTTTGGGTAAAACCCTTTCGTCTAAAATCATAAAATTTGAAATTTTCCCTTTGTCACATCAAAATGTGGCTTATTTTATGTGCGAGGTTTCGGTAGAAAGGGTTTTAGTCAAAACCCTTTCTACCAAAGCCGTCTATGTGGCATCCTAGATGACAACCAACTCAACTTTTTCAGAACTTTCTGAAACTTTCAACTTCAACTAAGTATTTCTTTAGTCAAAATGATTTAAAAAAAAAAGAAAAATACCTTTTTGTAGAGCTCAAAGTGGTGAATTCAAATATATAATTTATTGATTAGTTTTAATATAATTTATTTTTAAAATAATGCAAGTAGGTTGTTAAAGTTAAAAAGATGTTGATTAGAAATTAAAAAAATAGTAAACATATTCAAATTTTTAAAAAAATATATGGTGCACTAGAGGAGAGAATCCTCTTGAAAAGTGTAAAATTTGTTTTTTGAAAATGATTAAAAAATAGACAATAGTTGATGTCAAATGAAAACTATTAAATTCTGATAATTTTGAATTTAAAATGTTATTACAAGAAAAATATACATCAAAATTTCAAAAAAATTTCCATGCACTAAATATTGAAGTTACCTATTTGGAGAAAAAATTAGGGTAAAATGAAGTTTTTTTCTATTTGTTTCTTGATGTCAAGTGAACGTCACTTTTTCTTGAAATTTTCAGCATTCCAAAATATGATCTTAAATTGATAAAAAAAAAAAAAAACAATTTTAAAAAAATCTAAAAAATTACAAGAATAAACTTCATCAATATTTATACATTTAATTAGTTTACATCATTTTTAAATTCAAACCATAAAAATCACTTTCATGTGGTCGAAGTTCAATTTTTGTTGTTGTTGTTGGTCAATTCCTTTATAAAGTGTGACACAGGTTTGTACTTTTACCCTCCTCCCTATCTCTATCTCTCCTCCCCCCTCTCTATTTCTTGTCTCTATCTCTCTATCTCTACCTATCTCCCTTTCTCTTCTCATATATTCCTATCTCTCTCTCTCTCTCTTCCCATATATCTATATCTCCCTCATTCTCTCTTTCTATATCTAAGATCTCTCTCTCCCTCTCTCCCTCTCTATTTTTATATATATACTTCTCTTTGTTTGTCTCTTTTTTTTATCTCCCTCTCCCCCTCTCTCTATATCTCCTTATATCTCTATCTCTTTGTCCCTATATCTTTGCATATCTTTATCTCTCTATCACTATATCTCACCATCTATATCTCTCTCTCCCTCTCCCTCTTCCTATATATCTCTATCTCCCACTCTCAAGATTCCTTTATATATCTCCATCTCTTCCTCTCTATCTCCCTATCTCTCTTTATCTTTATCTCTCCCTCTAGGACTAATATCTCTATCTTTATATCTATTTTTGTCCATATTCCTCTCTTGATCTATCTTCATCTCTATCTCTATCTTCCTCCTCCTCTATCTCTATATATTTCTTTCTATCTATACATCTCTCCATCTCCCTCTTCATAGATCTCTATATCTATATCTCTTTGTCTCTCTATCTCTATCTCTCCACATTCCTTCTTCCATATCACCTTCTATCTGTATCTTGTCATTCCTCCATCTCTCTCTACCCTTATAGCTCCCCCTCTCTCCACCTCTCTCTATAAAGAAATTCATATCTCTATCTCTATCTTTCTATCTCCCCCTCTCATTCTCTCCTCTATATATTTATCTCTTCCATCTTTGTCTATCCCTCTCTCCTCTCTCTATTAATATTTTCCTCTCCTTCATATACTTCTGCTTCTCCTTCTCCATCTCCATCTCCATCTCCATCTCCATCTCCATTTATATCTCTATCTTCCTCTCTATCTCCTTACCCCTCTCTCTAACTTCCCCCCTCCATCTCTCTCTTTCTATCCCTATCTCTCCCTCTCTTTCCCTCTCTCCCTACTCCAAACATAACATGATCCTATTGGTAATGGAGTCTAATTATCTTCCTAATTTAGAGTTTTTGTTTCAGTCATGTTTGAATCCCTTTAAGTGGATGGATAGTTGATTTGAAGCTATAACTGCTCCATTGAGACCATTACTACACAAACAATATTATTTTCTAAATTTCCTACCAATTGACCTCGTGTACTACACAAATATATGCAAAAAATAGACCAAAATTTTCCTTAATTGACCTTCCACACTTCTTTACTGTACCCATTACATTATAGTGTGTGATTGCTAGTTATTAAAATAAATTGAAATATCTAATTTAAAAATAAAATAAAATATTAAAATTCAAAAATAAATTAAATTAAATAAAGGTTAAGATTCTCTTATATTTATGTTCATAATATTGAACTTATCTTAATTAAATTTAAATTATCATTTTTCTTTAAATTTTATATTTTATCCCAATCATTATCTTAAATAATGTTTTGAATATTCTAAATTAAATTTAAAATTATCATTTTTTTCTTTAAATTTCATATTCTATCTCAATTTTTATCTTAAATAATATTTTGAATTATCCTAAACAAATATTAGAAATTAAGTATTGACTAGAAGGGAATAAAATAATATTTAATTAATATTTTTATTTTATGTTTAACTCAAAATTGTTTTAAGGATTTAAAACAATTTTAAAACAAAATTTCATTATTATTTTGAAAGCATTAGAAAGTAGTATAAATATAGGAGAAGAAAAAGAGAAATAAACAAGATGAAAAATTAGACCAAGTCAACAAGGAGTAGCTTTCCCAAGTATGCGATTTTGCCTTACTATAAAATTTAAACAAAAAATTAATTAAATTAAATTGTATCTAAATTGGATTGGAAACTTATAGATGTTTTGAATTTTTATTGTAGTTTAGTGTATTGCATTTCAATCTGAATGTTATAATTTTATGAATATTCAAATAAAATTTAATATTGAAACTTAGTTTAAAAAATTAGAGTTAATAATTAAATTTTAAATAAAATTTGTAGATTAAATAATTTAAAAATTAGAATAAAATTTATTTGATTAAAATTAACTTAGAAATTTATAGTTATTTTCTCTTTGATTTTATTAAAACTCAATTAAAATTTAATATTTAGAACTAATTACATGAATCATTTACATGAAGTTCATACAACTCGCGATTTTACTATTTGAATAAAAATTAAACTTTTAATTAAATTTAATATAAAAATAATAATTAAAAATTTATTTAAAATTTTATAGTGTTTTAATAAATTATTGAAAAAAATAAAATTAGAAAAAGCCAATATGTAATTATATTGACTTGATTTTTTTTCTTTTATATAGATTTAGAAAAAAAATTGCTTTAAAAGCCGATAAAATTCTATGCAAATGTAGAATAACATTTGTTTAGTTTTAATTTGATTTGATGTACAATCTTAGTAAATTAATTATCTTCCAATGTTAAGCCAATTTATTTCTAAGAGTAAATAGTTAGTATTTATTTTCAAACTAATTAGTAATTTTATTACTTTTAATTGGTTTTATCTACTTTCTAATTTAAATTTAATTATTTTAAAAAAATTAGTATTAATTTAAATTACTTTTTTTTAGATTGTAAAAATCAAGTACCCCCCTTATAAATTGCAGTGCCTCTACTAACGTGGCATGCCCTTCGATACCATCTGGTTGGGGGGGAGACTAGGCCTCGTGACCTCTTGCTTGCAACAAGATGCTTTAGTCAATTGAGCTAGAACCACCCCTTGAATTATTTTATTTTGCAAAAGTATTTAGTATCGATTTTTCTTTTCATAGTTAGTAAACCTTAAACAAGACTTGAAATAGAAACTCGTAGCATTTAATATCAATGGTACTTTTGGCTTACATTTATGGGTAATACCATTATGTTTTGAGCTACTATATCTATATCCTAACATAGTTGTAACGACATATGTGGCATCATCCCTATAAATTATTTGGGAGAAGTAAGGGACATCATGTTGATTAAAATCCAAGGGATGGGTAATCTCCCTTGGATCACAAACTAAAAAGATAATTCAAATGAATAAAATACGTTACTTGAAACTAGAAAAACCATCATATATCTTCTTTAGTTTTGATTTGATATCCAATTTTTAAAAGAGTAAATATAACCATTTTTCAAACCATGTGAATAAAAATCTGGGGTGATATTATTATTTTTAATTAAGACTAGGCATTAGATGAAAATAGTAAAGAAGTAATAGTTGTGACGACAAATCACTTTTGAAGTTAATTACTTTCCTTCATGGGTAGTAGTCATAAAGGAACTACCTAGGGAAAAGGGGCCCTAGAAAGGGCTATACATCCACATAAATAGTTCACATCAAACCTATTCTATAAAATAAAACTACATATATTACACCTTGATCCTATTTGGAAGCGATGTATGTATGCAATCTAGGGAATGAAGGATGTTCTTAGTACATAGGCATTTATGGTTTGGGATTAGGGAGTGTTCAAGAAATATTATGCCAATTTAATGAATAATACAAGATAATCATTAAATTAAGGGGGGGGAATAAGAATCTTTACCACAAATATCAAGATAAAATATATTCTTTATATACTTAGAAGAATCTCGGGTGAATTTTCTTTGTTCCTTGAGGCTTTAGGCCAAATTACGAGGCGAGAATCAAGTGAGGCAAGAATCAAGCCTTTAATTTTTGCATACTCTTGAAGTTGGTGACCTCAATGCACTTTCATTAAGGGAGTGTATTCTTTAGTGAGAGATTAAAGACTTGGATGGTCTTTATGGGTTTAAGTCTATGGACAAAGCACATGTCTATCCTTTATGGATAGATGCTTATCCCATATGGGTAGATACCTACCTTGGATGGATACATTAACTCTTCTCTCATATGGACATATACCTAATTCATATGGTTGGATGCTTGTTCTACATTTGAAAAATCTCTATCTTGTATGGATAAAAGTACCGAAGTATACAAATAAATGAACATATAATAAAGTAACAATTGAATAAAATTTTAATAAATGTATGTCTTGTACAGATGAATACCTATCTCGTATGCCTATCCCATTTGAATGAATCCATGTATAGACATAAAATACTTGGGTCTACAACTAAAAGAATGTCTAATAACTTAATGCAATTTCTTAAAAATTAAAATGGGTCAAATTGTGAAATACAACTTGAGGATTGTTACATGTGGTATCAAAGCCAAGTTTAGAAGCTAGGTTTTTGATCATTATTTTAAAATGGCAGGTGTTTTTTAGGTTTTTGATCATTCTAGACACAACTCAATGATACCCATTTCACCCTTGGATGAGTCAATTTTTCCCTCAAGGTCAGATCTCTCAAAACTCAAATAGAAAGTCATAGATCTAGTACTCTAATACCATGTTGGAGTTTATAGTGAACCCCATAGTTCCCAAAAATCCTTGCAACCAAAACACTTATCACAAATGGGAGATCAAAGCAACTAATTTGCTATGCAACAAAGAGAGAAAAGATTGATCCACAAAAGCATCTGATATGCCTTCTATATTGAGTGAATAAATGTGAATGAATGATTACAATGAATGTGCATGCTTATAAAAGCATGAAAAATAAAAAACTATATGAGGATTGCATTAGATTGTGACAAGTGTCATAATCTCATGCAATGAAACAACTTGACCTATATTTAGCTCAATCTAATTAATAAAAAAACACTCCTAAGTTTAGCTTAAGTGAATAAAGTAATAAGGGAATTAATAACTATTTAATGATTAATTAATTATCAAGTGATTATCCTTATTACTCCAACAAAAATATTTAATGGGAATAATATGTACAATAGTTATTCAAAAAAGGTGGTTAACATAACTATTTTTTAATATGGGGCATCTAAGGGTAACCCTGGGCCTGTAGGTTGTGAGGGTGTGTTGAGGAATGATATTGGCACATTCTTGGGCACGGTGACACTCTCGTTGGGAAATCGGACCAATCACTGTGTGAAAGCCGAGGCTACAATAATAAGTATTAAATTTTCCTTGGAAAAGGGATTCTCTAAACTTTGGGTGGAGGGAGACTCTTTAAACATCATCAATTGCCTACATGGAATCTAGAAGCCTAGCTTGACTATCAATTAGTTGATTAAGGATACTATTATGATGTTGGGATCTTGTGAGGAAACTCGTGTTTCTCACATCTATCGAGAGGGAAACTCATTGGTGGATTTTTTTTCTAATGAGGTTGTTAGAATTAATGAGTATAAGACATGGGAAGAGCACTCCCTCCTTCCCGAGGGTGCTAATATTTTAATGCGAAATGATGGATATGGCTGAGCTTATTTGATGGCTTTATATTACCATGAGTACTTGCATTATAGTCACATGTTTTGTGGGTATCACTTGGCTTGTTGGCTCTCAGTCAGACATTTCTATTCGAGGGTTTCTGCTGCTGGTTATTGTGAATATGGGGGGTGACTGAAGTAGAATTGAGCCCCATTCTTGTGCTACCTTGAGGAAGAATAAGAAAATTTTGAGGATCCTCGAGCATGGTAACTTCACACCTTACTTGGAGAGGCTACTTGGCCACGATCCAAAGGCTTTGACAAAATTTGTTTCATATTGGCATAATTGTAAACTTCAGGTTAAGGGTATGGTTTTCAAGATCAATGAGGAGTTTATAGCTATTGTTACTAGGTTGCCTATGGTTGGTCAAAAATTCTTCAAAGAAAAGAAGAGAAATGAGGAGGCTATGGATCAATTCTTTAAGGACGATGAATGAAAAAAGCTTATCAAGATACCGTCTTGGGGCTATGAGTAGATGTCTCTCAAGAAAATATGGGCATATATTGTGGAGATTATCATGTGGTATGTGACCCTTGAAGGAAGGTTTACTGCAAGTTTAGGCCACCATTTCACTCTTTTAAATCATTTTAGACATGGGCTATTTATTTTGTTTCCATTCTTTCTCTTGTCCTCATTAGAGGTTTCTGTGTATGCGCATTTGAAAAATAGTAGGGTGTTAGTTTTGCATGAGGGCCTCATCTTGCTTATAATGGAGCATGTGAAAGCCCTCATTCCTGCTAAATCTATTAAGGGAAAGGAAAAGGCCTTAAGTGATGATTCCTTCTCGACTGGTTTGAGTACCAATGCTGCTGAAGAGGAGGAGTGGAATGAGGAGGGTGAGGATGGGTCTTCTTCCCCTATGGCCGCCCCTTCCAAGAAAAGAAAGAAGGGAAATCCTAAAGAAAAATGGGCTACTAAGACGATTATTATTCAGGAGGTGGAGTCCTAGTCTGTTGGCAATGATACAGAGGTTGGTTCTGGGGATTCCAGGTCTAAGGAAAATGCTGCGAGTATTGGGCAGGATGATGTTGAGGTGGGTGGTAAGGAGGAGGGTTTGTAGGAGAATGTATTGGTTATGGAGGGCGAGGAAAAGCCTAGAAGGGATTTCAAGTGCATTGCCAAGCTGAAGAATCAGGCACTGAAAAATGTTTTAAAGGATACCATAGAGCATTGCAAGGAGAAGGGTTTAGAGGAGAAAGCGGTTGAAATTGATGATTCCTCGGTTTGAAACACACCAAGTGTGGAACCCTTGGGTGAGAAATCTACGCAGGAGGAGGAGGGAATTAATCTGAGGCATGGTAAGCTAGAACCTATTAAGGTAAATCCATTGTCGAAGGATTTCTTGTATCTAAATGATGATACCACCTCAATGTTCAAACTCCTTGACATGGCGCATGTGGGGTCCATTGGCACTTTCAAGTTAGTGAAGTGGACTCTTCAAGAATTTAACAGAGTAAATATCAAGATAAGGGGATTGAAAGAAAATGCGCAGAGTATTCTGAAGGGCTTAGCCTCAAATATTTTGATTGATAGAATTATTGATCTTGAGTGTTCTTTTTTTGACTTTAAGTCCTTATGTGAGTAGCGTCTAGCTGAGTTGGAGACCAAGGTTTTGGATGCCAATGTGGACATAAAAATGCTACCATATTTCCATTAAGAATAGTGTTGATTCCTTGGAGGTCCTGTTCTACAAGATTAGTGAGCTAAGAGAATACTAGCTCTACTTTATTGAGCTAATGGAGAAGGACCAGGTGACTAAAGGGAAAGGGAAAAAGGTTGGAAAGGACGATTTCAAAGGCCCTACTAGTAGAGGGAAAGGTAACCTGAGGAAGCCCTTTGAGGATGAGGAAAAGAACTATTGGACATGATTGTCCTTCATAGGAACCGAGAACTTGAGGTGGTCAATACCTTAAGGAACGTGAAATAGTGTCCAGTTATGTGTTTTTCTTTGTTGTTTTCCTTGCTGCTGGGTCTCTATTTGTTTCCTATTGTTTTGATATTTTTTCGCTGATGGTTGTTGTTGATGGTTTAATGTTTCATCTTTAAGCAACATTTTGTATGTTCAATTGTAAATGATTTCGGGTCCCTTCAAAACTTGTTTTTCCCATATAATCAAAACTATTTCTTAATAAAGAAGATGAAATAATTTCATAACTTCATGTAAATTTAATTAACATTACAATAGGTTGGAATAAGTTTCAAAACTATTAAATATTTGCTAATTTACCAAAAATATGAAAGAAGTAATATTTTTTTATTAAGAATAAACAATAGAGGTAGACATATTTAACCTTGAAAATATAAATGAAGTACTAAAAATAATTTTGAAACAAGAAAAGAAATTAATTCAAATATGATTCAACCTTTCAAAAGAAATGAAGGAAAAGATAAAATTCAAAAACCAAATAACATGCATTTCAATTCAAATTCTTAAATTAAAATAGAAGTGAAAACTTCTAAGGTCATATGATTTTATCATTGGAATAAGTTGGTTGGCTAATCATCAACCAAGTGTATATTGCTATAATAAAATAGTGGAATACAGAGATGATGAAGGAAATGAAGTAAAGTTACAAGGAATCTTCAATCCTATAAAGGTGGAAACTATATCAACAATGCAACCAAAGAAAGGGACTCAAATGTTTATGATTAAACTATATGAAAAAGAAGAAAAAGATACCCCAACTCTAGAAAATTCTCCCTTTCTCCAAGAATTTAAAAATGTGTTTCTATATGAATTACTAGTACATCATAAGAGAGTTTTAAACTATACTAAGAGTTGAACCTATATCTAAGGCTCCTTATAGAATGAACGCAACTAAATTTATATAAATAAAAATAAAATTAGAAGAACTATTAGGAAAAGGGATTAAATCAACCAAATGTATCACTATGAGAAACACTGGTCAATTATTTTTGTCAAAAAGAAAGAAAGATGAGATTATGCATAGATTAGTAAGTATTGAATATAAGACCATGATGAAGATTAGATATACATTTCCTTGTATCAAAGAAGTTTATTTGGTCATATGAAAGAAGCAAAAATATTTTAAAAAGTTTTTCCTTGGTCAGGATACCACCAACTAAGAATTTAAGATGAATATTGTCTAAAATAACTTATAGTGATAATAAATTTATATAGTTGTACTTTTCGGTGTAACCAACACCCTTACCACTTTCATAGTGTTTTCCATGTTATTATCTAGATAATAAATTTATAGTGTTACTAGATGAAATTATAATCTACTCCAAAATGAATAAAACTTATTGCACTCCAAAAAGTATTGCAAATACTAAGAGAACACAAGTTGTATAAAAATCTATCAAAATATGCATTCCTTAGGAAGAAAATTTATTATTTGAGACATATTATATCAAAATAATGAATTATTGTAGATCCTAATAAGATCAAGGCTATAATGGAATGGTCAATTCCTAAGAATGTAGAAGAAGTGAGAAGTTTCATGGGTTTAGTAGATTATGCTTTATAGAAGGCTTTTCTCAAGTTGTAAACGTAATTACTTCTTTATAAAATAAGAATACAAGATTTATATTGATAGAATAATGTAATAAAATATTTCAAATTCTAAAGAAGTAGTTGAATACAACATCTAATTTGAAAGTTATTAATCCTTATGAACACTTTGTAGTTATCATTTATATTTTTAAAGAAGGTTTTGAGGTGTTGTAGAACATCATAGACACATGAACTAAATTATATACCTCATGATTGAGAATTGATAGTTCATGCACTTTAGCAATGGAGACATTTCTTATTAAGGAAACCATTTGAATTAAAAATAGATTAACAAGGGTTGACATACATTTTCAATCAACCAACTTTGAATGCAATCAAATAATATTGTTATAATTCTTGAGTGAATATGATTTTAAGATTATGTACATTAAGTGTAAATAAAATGCGATAGTCAATGCTCTAAATAGAAGAAAATATTTGAAGGTTATAAAAAATGTTAAACCACTTTTCAAAGATCAAGTATTGGTGAAAAAATAAGAACTTTATTATGATGACTCAAAATAGTTTTAGAAGTTGATTAAAAAAATTGAAGATTTAAATAATATACTTCAATACCACAATATAATATATGACCTTACAACTTTAATTATAATTGAAGCTCACAATACTACCTATTTAGAACTTTCAAGAGTGAATAAGATGTACTCAGATCTTAACAAGCTATACTTTTGGTCGGGAATGAAGAAATAAATAGTACTTTTTGTATCAAAGTGTTTACAAATGTCAAAGTTAAATCATAACATATTCACCTAACCAAATGATATAATGCATCGTAAGTAACATGTTATTAGTATGGAATTTAGAAAGACACCTTACAAACATAATACAATATTAATGGTAGTGGGAAAAATTACAAAGGTAACTTATTGTATACCAATAAATCTTATAGATGATACCCTAGCTTTAACAAAAGACTTGTGAAAAAATCTTCAAGTTGTACAATTTAAAAAAAAAGACCATATCAGTTATGGATGATAAGTTCACATTAATATTTTGTACTGCCTTACACTTAGATCTAGGAACCTAATTAAACTCCAATATAGCATATCATCCTAAAATATAAAGTACTAATCAAATAAATAAAAATATTATATACATGAATCAACAATCAAAGTGGGAAAACTAACTTCTAGATTTTTCCAATAATAACTCTTTGAATGACCCCATTTGAAACATTATGTGGAAGAAAGTGTTAATACCTTTGAGTTGGAGTAATCTAAAGGGTAGAATTGTAATTGGTCTTGAAATGATAAACAATGTGGAAATTTAGATCAAGTCTATAAGGCAAAGGTCAAGAGAAACATCTAATAGACAAAAGAATTATGAGAAGTTTTCAATGGAAAAAAATGTTTATAAGAGTTAGAATCAACAAGTTCTATCTCATTTGAAAATAAGGCCAAGTTATCCTTGTTATTTTAAACCCTTAAAAATTTAGAGATAATAAATTTAGTGACTAACTTTACCTCCAAGTCCAAGTCAAATCCATAATTTATTACATGTGTTGCTCCTTAAAAAATATGTACTAGATAGTAAACATATCTTGAAATATGATACCTTATAGTTCCAAGAATTAGGAATGATAAAAGTAGAACCCTGCAACAAAATAGTATATTAGTGGGATTAGTGTGATAAAGACATCCTACATAGGAAAAGGCTAACTTGTTTTACTTAGCTATCACATTATTTTAATCCATCAAGACAATGCATATTTTAAGGGGGAAGTATGCCATGACACTTTTTTATTAAAATTATAAAACCTCACAATTAATACTCTAAATAATTATAAAAATATTTATTACTTAATTAATTAAATAAAAAATAGTAATTAATTTTTGAAATGGTTAATTATCAAAATAATAATAATTAAATTTAAATAGTTAATGATTATTAAATATTAAATAAATAACAATTAAAATAAATTGAAATATCTAAAAATTATCTTGATAGTTTTAAAATAAAATAAAATAAAATAGAAATATTAAAATTCAAAATAAAATTAAAGGTTATAGATTCTATTTTAAATTTTAAATAAAAGAAATTAATAAACTTATTTTCATGGGAAAATGTTAGAAAAATATTAAAATTAGATATTTATCTTGATTAAGATAAAATCATTATTTTTATTTAAAGTTTATATTTTATCTCAATTATTATCCTAAACAATTCTTTTAAATTATTATAAATTAAATTTAAATTTATCATTTTGTTTTAAAGTTTATATTCTATCTCAATTTTTATCCTAAATAATATTTTTGAATTATCCTAAACATATTTTAGAAATTAAATATTGACTAGAAGGAAATAAAATAATATTTAATTAGTATTTTTATTTTATATTTATCTTTAAAATTGTTTTAAAGATTTAAAATAAAATTTTATTATTAAATAATCAAAAGAAAGCATTGAAAAATAGTATAAATAGAGGAGAAGATAAAGATAAATAGACATGAAGAATTGGGAAAAAGACTAAGATAATTGGAGAAAGTATTATGTGCAAGAGAAAAATTAGATCATACCAACGAGTAGCATTTCCTAGGTAAGTAGATTTTATCTTACTATAAAATTTAAATATAAAATAAATTAGATTAATTTTTATTTAAATCAAATTAAAGACTTATAGATGTTTTAAAATTTAGTAAAATTTAGTTTATTAGATTTCAATTTCAATTTTATAATTGTATGAATATTCAAATAAAATTTAATATTGAAACTTAGTTTAAAAAAATCTATAGTTAATAGTTAAAAATAAAATAAAATGTGTAAACTAAATAATTTAGAAATTAAAATAAAATTTATTTGATTAAAATTAACTTAGAAATTTATAGTTAATTTTTATTTAATTTTATTAAAATTAAATTAAAATTTAATATCTATAATTAGATTACTATGAACTATTTACATGGAAGTACATGTAAGCAATATGTAAGTTCATGCTAGGGGAAATCAAAGGAATCCTTAAAAATAGTTGGGGCACAAAGGTGAGGGACTACATGGAACCACATGTGGAGGATGGGAGAATTAAATGGAAAAGGTCTAAACTATGACCAAAATCAAATAGTGTGCTTGGAAAAGGAGTTAAGAAAAGAACATTTTCACCAAGGAGGTAAAAGACAAACTTAAATGGAATACAATGAAATCAGGTCGCTACAATGTAAAGATAGGCTACTTGGTGTTGAAAAAAAAAATGAAAAGAGAGGGTTGGCCACATTCCTTGTGTTGGACCTGTAGACATCTAAATTTGACCACTTCCATACGGTCAAAGACGTCTCCTTAACCATCTTTTTTCTCATCTACTTCATCCTCTTTGCCGGTATTAATTAAATCATTGATTTAATTAATATTTCGTGTCCTACATAAGGTTTCCAAAGTATTTAATTTAATAAATACTTTTCCCCTTTTCCCTTTTTAAATTAAATAAATATATCACTTTATTTAATTTAGTCATATTACCTATTGAAATTTTAAATTTATTTTTAATTCCTCACTTTCTTTCTCATTGTCATATCCTCCAACTTTTGCAAGTTGGTCTCTAATCCCTCTTAACAATCTAACCCTCTTTCTTAATCATAATTAATTTATGATTAAGATGTGCACACCCCTAATCATCATTAGGGTCACATTCTCCATAATTTCCCACTTGCCTCTAATCTGTCATTAATTTGTCTAACCAGGTACTTGCACAACCTTAATCACTTAATTAGGTCAACCTAATCCCCATGTAATTTATGGAATGTTTCCTAAGTCAACCTTATTAAAGGATTTCTCCTTTTGAAGAAGGCACTCCATTTAATTCACATTTAATCCCCCAATGCATTTCAAATAATTTTACATTCCTTCTCTCATCCCCATGAGGATATTTGAGAACTTTTTAATTTCTCACATATCCTCTCACCCACATGGGGACAAGGACCTCCTTTATGAGGAGATCTTGTCCCAATCCCAAGGTACTATGTACTACCTCCATGTCATGTACTCTCCTTCCAACTCATGTACATATCATCCTTTTCAAGCCACTTCACATGCCACATGTCAAGATGTGAGGGCTTGTAAGTTTTCAACTCACCTTAGCCCTACATCTTGATCTTGGTGGCTCAATCTCATCCGTTCATTTCTCTAGAGAATTCCAAATTCTCTATAAATACCCCCTCTTTTCTCTAGTTTTGGGGGAGATCATTTATGCTAGCCAAACTCTTGCAAAATTCTCTCTTGAGCCATATTTAGCAAAATTCTCACACTTGCATCCATTTTCACTCATTTTCTATCTTCATCTCATCTCATAACTTGCATCTCTTGTCACCAAAGGAGCATACAACATCAAAGACTGAAGGGCCAACCAAAGGATCGATTTAAGACAAGGTGAATCCACTCTATTTGTTGTTGTTATTTTGTTTTGAATCCAACTAGGCTAATCTTGAGGTGTAGGGTGTTTATAGTTGTTATTTGCACTCTTTTGTTTGCTGCTCATTTTCTAACAAGTATCTTCGCCCTATCACAGGAATAAATTTTACTTACTGAAAGAAGGTGTTTTTGCATGGGTTTCCATAAAAAAATTAATTCTTATAGGTGATCATCTAAAGAAGTTGGGAGTTGTGGGGCCGAATATATGTGTCCTATGCAAGAAATGTGAAGAGATAACCAATCATCTATTGCTAAATTTCCCTTTCGCTTAGGATTATTGGAATTTCATCATGTAAAAGCTAAGGTGGCAAAGCCCCCTTCCAAACGAAATCACTAATTTTTTCATTGATTGGATAATAATGTTTGAGAGATCAATTTTTGCTGGTCTTTGGATCACCACCCCTCCCATCATAGTGTGGGAAATATGGAAATAATAGAGCTGTCACATATTCTAGGACAAATAAATGGAGATAAATGAATTTCTAATAAAGTTAGAATGAGAAATAATTGAAGTAGTCAATAATGGGGTAAGGAACCAATCCATGAAAAAATGAGCATTTTCATCATGGGATCAAACAATGAAGAATTCTTGACCAAGCTTGGAAATTATCCCTATTAATAGGTCCTTTATGTTCAAACTAAAGAAATAATTAAAGAAATTTTTTTATGGCGTCCACCTGAGGAAGGATTGATAAAAATGGATCTTGATGGGGCTTCCAAGAGAAATTCGGGCCCATTTGGGGCAAGATTTATTTTTATATACAATAAAGGAGATACAATTGAGGAAATGAGTTTCTCATTACCACTTGGGACAAACAACAAGGCTAAGATGAACACATTGTGGCATGGACTAAAGGAAGGGGTAAAAAGGGGTTTCAAAATACTAGCAATTGAAGGCGACTCCCTCATCATTATCAATGCCTTAATCAAATGATGGGTGACAAAATATGGAGACTGAACAAACTTTTATCAAACTGTTTGGGCCTCCTAAATAGTCTTAAGGAGTTTATAATTTCCTATATCTATAAGGAAGACAACAAGGAAGTGGATAAACTAGCAAATGTGGTGATTGATGCACATCCCACAAGTGGTAGCAACATATGACATCATGAGTAATGAAGGTGTATAATTTATACACGTGGGTTGGTACAAGAAAAAGCTGCAAGCCTAGGTACAATGACAAATGGGAGCATGGTATGAAGCATATGCCATACAATGCATGAGTACATTTGTATGGAGGTGGTAATGTAGATTTATAATAGTTCATTGTGTGAGGACTTTTGTTGGGTTGATGGGTGACCGTAAGGAAATATTTTTGCCATGCAAAGCATGAGAGCAACTCAACTGCGAGTTATATCAACCCATATCAAGCAGATGGAAAGGTAGTTGTATCTTTGGTGGTTTGTTGAGCATGGATACTCCTATGCATTTAACAAGCTGGTGATGTCAAATGGATTTCTTGGGTGCTATCTCACACTATAGGTTGAAAGTAATGATGAACCTGAGCATTGTGGCCGAACTATAAAGGAAGTAAAGTGGATTTTGGGAGCGAATTCCATGGTGGATGACTACATATATAAGGTGAGCACATACATCACCTCCCTCTTCATTAAATCTATTATTGAACTAGGGGAGCCAAAGGACGTGATAGGGGTCATTGCTCACACTTTGTTCAAAAAGCGATATTTGGAAGTTTGGTGTGGGTCTACCACAACCAAAAGATATCCCCTTGGTGTTAGAAGAGGTGGCAGTCATGGAGTGGATCTCCTTCCTTGGAAACTTATGAACCAAAACTCTAATGCAACACCAAGCACTTGTGGAGAAGGGATGCTAATTCTTGAAGAGGGTGAATAACCTAGAACTTGTTTATGACTTGGAATGGCTCCATGAATTTGATGGTTTGTCTGGAGCAAGTAACAATATTAATGGATGTCAAAGTTTTTCTCTAATGTTTTAAATAGTCTATTTGTTATAACAATGAAAGGATCAATTTTGTTTAACGAGCTATATGTAATAGCGGCTTGGTTATGAAGCCAAAATATGGCTGAAAAAATAGGTGACCAAAATAATGTCTCCCATATTTTTTTATTAATATAATGGTGCAACCCTAGCTACAACTTACATAACAAGAGAAATGCAAGTTCATGCGAGTATATGCAACTCCAAAACAAGTACATGAAACTCACATGTGATTTTGTTATTTAAATAAAAGTTAAATTTTCATAAAATTTAATGTAACCTAGGGTAAAATTCAGGTTAAGGTAATAAAGCATCAAAGATAAACCTATAAATCCCTAAACCAATAATAGAGTACAATTCAACATAGAAACATAAACATAAAAGTAAACATTACATATGGCATGGTTGCTTGACCTCCATTGTCCTTCTCCATTTTGTTTGAATGTGCTTGATGCCATGAGATTTGAGTATGCAATAGTAGCCGACTGTCTATGATAGCAAAATATTGAAGATAGTAGTTGTCTCACTAACAACATGTACTTGTACATGAACTAGATTGATAGAAATGAAAATGATAGGTGTCTTTTGTAGAAAGACATATGTGAATGAAGGGTTGAGATTTAATGTCAATAAGATATGTCAATCAATGGCCAAAAATGAAAGTTGTAGTATGAAATAGGGTTAGGGAAAAATTAGGGAAATGATAAGAAATGAATGGCTAAGATTGAATTATAAAATAATTCAATCAAGGGCTAAAATTAAATGAGATGTCAAGAGATAAGATTGACACGGATAATTTGAGGTTGTAGGAGAGATTTAAATAATTATGAAATTATTTTATTTGAGAGGGAAATGAATAATTAAATAATAAAAGCATTATTTAATTATAGAGGACATATGATAGGTTGACTTTTGCATTAAATAATAATTTAATTCAAAAGTGGGAAGAAAATGACAAATTAGTAGACAATTAAATAAATAAAATTTATTTAATTTAATGACAAAAAATGCTAATGAATAATTAAATAATTAAAATAACTATTTAATTATAGTAGAAAGTGATAAATAATTAAATAAATAAAATTTATTTAATTATAGAGGAAAAAGGACATTAGTGACGTAATTAAATAAATAACATTTATTTAATTAATCAAAAGAAGAAATAAAAAGATAGAAATGAATTTGATTAAATAATTAAAATTATTTAATTAATAGAACACTTATGACATTTTTTATGATACGTAAGAGGTTTAGTATATTGATACTCCAAAATATTACAGAACGTTTGCCATGTAGGTGTCAAAATGCAGCCTATAGTTGCCATTACTAGACCACAAAAAAACTATAACGACATGCCTATTTACAGCCAAAACAACTACTACCCTTTATATCAGGCGACCATAACTATGCATAGACTATATCCTGATAATTATTGCTACCAACACCAACAGATACTTACTAACTAAAACCACCTAGAAAGACAAAATTTTAACAACACCATAACCAGACAATTAAGAAGCCCTAGCCTCACCTAGGAAGCCATTAGCCAGGGTGAAGGCCTTGAAGTCTGAAACCCATCACTCCCAAATGAGAGGCTTAGAGTAAAATTCTACTGGAGAAAATATGCACCCACCACTGCAATCTACTTGTGTTTGACCAATGCCATTCCCTTTAGGTCTAGTATGAATGGGTAGTATTTCACTACCTCTGTAGGTGTATAGAACTAAGCTATATCCTTCGGGCGCGGGACCCCCATATTTGCAAAGGCAATGTAGAGAACCTCCTCTAGACCAACCATGTAATCCATCAGAAAGAGATTTTTAACCAATGCCTCTATGTCCTTCTTTTCCATTTAGATGTCTAGTAACACCGCTAGAAAATGAGAGATAATTGTAGTGTCCACCCTAAACGGCTTTGAATTCTTCAGGAAACCCTTCCCCAAAATAATTTTGACCGCAACCAAAATGAGGGGATCATATTTCTTCTTCAGCAGACATTTAAGGCGATGATTAGTGATGACCCCTCAGAAGGCCATTTACGTCACATTGGAATCCAACATTATAGGAGTGTCAGCCCCAATTGTAGTCAAGGTCTCAAAGGATATTTGCACTACAAACTTAGAGTGTTTCCCCATGGCACTGAGCAAACCAGAAAGAATGGTAGAATGAAGAATCAAGAAGAAATGTTGAAAAATTACCGCCCAACTACCAATATAATGTCGATTAAAACACCAAATGTCACCACCATTTCAAGCCATAATTGCCCTATATGAGTGTCGAGCATGCGAGCAGTTGAGGGATGATGCAAACCATCTAGCTCGCCTTTGGAATTCTATACTTGAAATCATAGGACAGGTTGAACTTCCAAATTGTGTGCTTTGTATATTTCCTAAAAACTTGCCATTATTATGACAAGACCAGGTTTAAATGCAATGTTGTCACCCAACTCAAGTTGATCGAGTAGATTATCCTTGTCACTGTGTGATGTGGCTGCCACCGGGCCACCAACCTGTCATGAGACCCCGCCATAGTGACATCGCTACTCTAACACATAGGACATCCTTATCTCCATCCAATGCACTCCTCCTTGATAGTTGTAGACTCTCCACAATACTTGGTGTGGAGAGTCACCCTTCCAACCACCCATGAAGACTTATGATATTAGAAAATAATTAAATAAATAAAATTATTTAATTATCATGGACGAAAGGGGAATCAACGAAGAAAATAGAGTTTGTATGCCTAGGACAATTTTTAGTGTCTACATTTTTCCCCTCTTTGATACAATGCAGTTTATCACATTATGTCAAAGAAAATCAGTTAAAGCATGCCACGGTGTCAGCAGGGTGGACCTATGCCCCTTCAATTCTTTTTTGCAAATTTTAAAAAAATTCAATTTTTTTTTTAAAATTGTTCCAATAAGTCAATTTGATAGCTAAGAATGCATTGGTGACAAATTTTTTAAGATTCAAGATTTTGAGGTAGTGAAATTTAGGTTTCAAACCTCTCAAAGAGTGTAGCCAATACAAACCCTAGTGAAAACCCTAATTTTGATTGCCTATAAATAGAAATTTGAGTGGGAAAAAGGCTCATTTGTGCATTTTGAGTTTGGAGATTAGAGAGCTTTGAGAGAGACTAGTTGCCAAGATGTCACCCATTCCACACATCGAGCACCATGGATTTCAAGTTCGCACCTTCCAATGGCTAGAGGGCACAGAGGACCGGTAAGTATACTCTTCCCACTTTGTCATTTTTTGTTTTTCATGCATATTTAGGGTGTAGGAATTTAGTATGCAGATGCGGTGAACATCGTTCACCACATTTTCCATCACGGGTGACACAAGTGACAATGGTTCATCATAATTGTCACAGTGCATTGCAATTGCTAGGGTAGCATAGGAAATCGAATGCGGTGTGATGCAACTACAAAGTGTGCCACATTTGCTTCTTTCACCACACCCATGGACGATAATAATGTATTTGACAAAGTGAATCGCATGTGTTTGGGGAAACGACGCATGTGCTAAGTTGTGACACAATTGATTAGGGGTTGACTGCAAGTGACCCTAGTGATGCATTTGCTGAGGCATGTGACACAAGTGAAATTGTGTGATGCATATGCAAAAATAGTGATACATTTGATTTGTGTGAAGCATATGCCAAGAAGAATGACGCAACTGACTGGTTAAAATTTTTCCCTAGTTTAGGATGAAATTTCTTGTGAAATGTGAGTCCAATATGTCTAATTAGGGTTTTTGATTGATGCAATGATTTTTTTTTTTTGTGACCATAGGTTGTTCTTTCCCCTATTTATATGTGAGAGTTGTGACCATCTATATTTTGAATTTGAGAGCAATTAGCCAATGCTGAGAAGCATCGACGAATGTATCTTGTGTTGTACCATGTGACATACATGCCCATCATTAGGGAAAACAAGGGTTTGCTGATTACACTCATGGAGAGGTGGCAATATGAGACATGTTCATTCCACTTCCCAACAAGAGAGGTGACTGTGACCTTGGAGGATGTTTACAGGATATTGAGGCTGTTGATATGAGGAGAGCAGGTTAGGCATGATCTTGAGCATACCAAATGCTCGAGTAGAATTATGTGAATGAGGATGTTGCAGAGCTCAACATTGAGGGATATGAGATTATATGGGAGGCACTAGTGGAGAGGTATGAGATATCTGGGACTACGTGTTGTGCACTTTGATAGTGGGAGTTATTATTCTAGATCGCAGAGGCCATGGCTTTCCTATCGGATGGGGTGAGATGCTAGAAAGGATGATGTGGCATGGGATAGTCTATGCATGGGGGCCCTGTTTATTGGCGATGCTATATTTTTAGTTACATGACAGTCTATCAGGATGGTCAACCTATGAGCTGCGGGGTGACACTCTTGATGGTGTGGGCATGGGAGCACATCGAAGTGTTCCATCCTCCAGTCGACAAGTAGTTGGGGGATGGTATGCCATATGATTACTTATATGGAGGGGTCATGACCTAGACGTATGTGGGGGATACAGGGTATTGGTGGCATGGGATTGATGTATTGATTAGTTTTGTATGGAGGCCATACAAGGACTGTTAGTAGTGGGAAAATGAGGATCATCACCTACCATGGTGTAGATAGGACAAGTACCTAATTGGATAGACAGTCCAATCACAATACATCATAGAGCAGTATTTGCCATAGTGAGTCAAAAGGTAGTTTGGGGAGACATAATATGTACCTTGAGGGATGATAGAGTTCGTGCGATCATCGCGTGAGGTGCACCCATGAGGGAAAATGATTCTGATGGAGATAATAGAGTAGGAAATAGATGCACTATAGACAGTGAAATGGGAATGGAGGGGTGATGTGGCAGACCTATGCATGACTATAGATTAGGATGCATGGTGGTCCAATCATAGGCCATAGCCATACAAAGATCTAGATCAATCAGCACCAATAGAACGTCAAGTCAAGGGCCTGCGAGGTCGAAGAGGAGATCGGGGAGGGAGAGGAGATGGAGGGAGGGGAGACAAAGGGAGAGGCGATGATGGTGGAGACATACATGGAGGAAAAGGAGGAGGGAGAGCCCAATAGAGGAGGGTGAGGAGACAACGGGTAGCGAGAACATCATCACTGATCTGAGAGGAGGGTGAGGAGGAGAGGGTTGTAAAGAAGAGGGTCACAAAAAAGGAGTGACCGAATGATGTGCCACTTCTCAAGGTGGGACAACATGATGTGGTGATGGGGGAGGCAGAGGTGGAGGAGGAGGATTAGGATGAGGAGAGATATGAGGAGGATGCGATGGGAGAGGTTGAGTGGATCCTTTGAGAGAGGATTGTCATGGATGAGGATATGGAGGTTGGATTGGAGGAGGTACTGATTGGAGGCAGGGAAGGTCCATTAGATCAAAGGATTGCTGATCTATAGGAACATTTGGATCATGCCAAAGCTAGGATTTAGATATTGGAGGTGGAGGTGGGGCTTTGAGGATAGAGAGGGATGGCCTGAGGATAGAGAGATACAATAGTGATTGGGAGGCAGCAGGCAAACCAATAGTGTGTGGAGTTCATTACCACAATCACGGGTCCTTCAATTTCATTTACTTAGAAGTTATTTGATGCTGGTAAGGAGGCCATATATTATAGGGACATATATGAGTAGTAGGTGCCACCAACCAAGAGATCATCATCCTACACATGGGTACAGAGCTAGAGTAGGTCCAATTCATGGTGCAGTAGATCACAGAGCAGTGGGGGTGTATCAGGACCAAGATGGTTGGGGCCATATGATAGGCCATCCTTAGACCCTAGGCCATTAGGATGATGGGTGGAGGAGAGATAGGAGCACTGACAACCATCACCTTGACAGTCACCTTCATGAGATCAGGCCAACTCAAGCTAGGACATATTTTGATACTGTATTGACACTCATATTTTTTACCATCAAGTATGTGATCTCTATTTTTGGGATACATCTTGACATTGTACTATGACACTTTTTGAGTGATATTGTATAGGCGTGAATTTTCCCCCCTTGCAAGTTCCCCTTTTACACCCTTCACCTTAGAAAAATCAAAGCTAACAATGTAATTCCACATCCTCTGTCCATACTCCATCCACTTGGCACTTGTTTGTAGTGTCAGTGGGGGAATTTCTTTCGAGGATGTGTGTGACACGTGAATGTTTGCATGAAACACTACTGTCCTGATAGGATTCCTACCTCTAGAATCTACATAGTCATTATGTTCTCCATTAGCACCGAAGTGTAACATATCTGCGCCTCCCAACCAACCTTTGAACAACTCTTTCCCTCCCAAATTCACCTAAAATGACTATTCTCTCTTCTCATTCCAACTTCGTCACATTCTTTACAATTTTCTCACACTCTCTACACAATTCTCACATTCTCTCACACTTCTTGGCTACTTGCTACACTATCAATTATTCCATTCCAACATCATAACATTCTTTACATCTACTATAGAAGCTGCAACTAGGTGTCTTGAGA
Organism: Sequoia sempervirens; assembly: GCA_007258455.2. Lineage (NCBI taxonomy): Eukaryota > Viridiplantae > Streptophyta > Pinopsida > Cupressales > Cupressaceae > Sequoia > Sequoia sempervirens. The sequence goes on along the minus strand of VDFB02022945.1, from coordinate 55,968 downwards.
GACTTCCTTTGGCATCATTGCAACCACATCAAATTTTCCACAATTGTAAGCTTGCATTCCCCTCTCATTGGCCTTGAGTGACTTTGATCAAGGGTGGTATTATTCATCTACTATTACATTATTGTTCGATTTGAGTAGCATAGTGCTCTTCATAGTGTTTGACATTCTCATTTTTTTGTTCTATCTAGTTGTTCGTGGAGGTGGAAACACCAAAATGGGGGTTTGACTGTGGCAAGCCTTGAAACAACACTAACATTTTTCTTTGCCCTACTATGTGTAGGCACTTGTTCTCTATTAATATTTTAGTTATTCTGTCATTTATTGTTTTTGTCATCACTTCAAAATTTAGTAGCTAAGCTGTTAGTAGGTTTTTAGTACCTTTGACTGTCCTTTTTCACTGTCTATTTATACGAACAAAAAAAAAACCTGTGAGATGCTAGCACGCCACACTATCATCCTTGTTGCTCACTACTATCCTCTGGCAGAGAGTTGACAGAGTCACAATCTGGGTTCCACAAACCTGCTCACTTAGTCCAAATATAACTTTCAGGTCAGTAGATTGATAGAAGCATTGAGAATGCTCTTCATTCTCTACCCTTAGCATCAAGCACTATCCTAAACACTTATCCAACTTGAAGTAGATTAGGGCAACCTTTTTCTCTTGGCTCTCTGTGACCTGAAGCCTTAGAGTAGTTGGTCCCCTTCCTCTACATTTTGGTGAACCCAACATGAACCATTCTGGTTCCAATTGGTAGTGCTAAAAGACCCTTCCCTCGTATTCTAGGAGTGTTGTGGGTGTGAGTGTTGTAGGGAACCTATCCTTGCAACCCAACCTATGACCGCTAGTGGTGTAGCTGGGAGGTTTCCTAAGCACTACAAAATGAAACCTTGAGTGGGTCACCATCTAATTGTGAAACCCTTGGAGGCTCCTGCGAAAGTTCTATCCAGTGTACGTAAGAATGGCTTCCTTCTTACATCTACCCATCCCGTCTATGCAATCTGTGAGTGGATCTCCTACTATATCATTTACCTCTCATGATTTTCTGATGAACTATAATAGAGAACCATCCCCTTTGTACATCCCCACATGTATCAATGTGAATACTGTAACTGGTGTTCTCGTTGACCCTACACGCTGGGTGAATGTCATTATAGAGAAAATCATGTTGATAATTTTTTTGCATAAGGATGGATATGATGAATCTAAAATCACTATGCGTACACACGATGGGCTTTCATCCCTCCCATAGGTTTTATCACTTTTCCAGTCCTGGTTGGGCCCAAGACTGTGAATGCACTCTTTGGCATCATCCCGAGGTCTGAATTGCTAAGAGTGAAACTAGGCATTCCCTAGCTAGTTTCCATGAATGTAGTTCACTTGGTAATCCATAAGTTCTTGAAGTTTTTCCATGAGGATTCTATGCATGTAGTCTACGATGTTGCTTATAAACTGATGATTGTGTGTGGGGGATACTCACTTGATCACTTCTGGCCTGCCCTTGTTGGTCTGCTTCCTCCTAGAATGAACCCTTGATCTTGATCACTAGAATGAGCGCCAAAGGTGAGATACCCTCCTTCTCCCTATTCCATTTTTCATAGAGCGTGCATGAAGGTGAAACATGAGGTTTCCTTGGCCACTCAAAAAAGGGAACAGGAGAAGTCTACCTAGGGCTCTTCCTCTTCTTTGTTGGGTACCTCAGTCTTTCTCTTGGCTCCCCTTGTGAGCGTGAATGATCCTCACTTGAAGAGGGTGTAGGTATTCATTACTCCTTCGGTTGAGCCTCCCCTTTTGATGTCCCTTCTGGACATCCCACCCTTTTGCAAACCTATGGACATGTTGAACACCTCAGTGGTGTCTTGCACTTTTTTCTCCTCTTCCTTTACATCCTCTGCCTCATTTATGGGGATCTTGCATCCTCTGATGAAGCAAAAGATGGAGGATGACCCCACTTGCAATGGGGGTTGGAAGAAGGGTTCACCTTCTTCGAAGGGTGGTTCTGCATTAGCTTGTACTATTCTAGTGACAGAGGAAGCCATGATGTCCCTGAAGTTTGTCATTGCTCTCGAATCATTTGGTGGGGCTAGCAGTGGATCTCGGGTGCTTCCTCCATCGTCCACTGAGTTGACGGATGACACTCCTATAAGTGCATGTTCAACTTCGTAGATGATGTCCTGGCCCTATGAACAATTTCCATGAGATTGCTGATGTTCACTTCATAGGAATTGAGTGGATAAGACCTTGAGGGGCCTTCTTCCTTGGCTCTTGTTGTAGGAGGATTGGAGGGTACCCCCTTGATATTCCACCCTTGTAGGCTCGTCCGCCCTCCCCTTATGATGATCTAGATTGGGAGAATGATGAACTCTTGGTTGATGAGGACTAGGGGGTGCCTCTTCTTTATCTATAGATTAGACTTTTTGTGTGTGTTGTGTTCCCCCGTGCTTATTTTATGTGTTCTTGGATGACCCTTGTCACCCTCGAAGGTTCTTGGATACAAGAGTGTTTTTGTTTCATGAAACTTCCTCTATTTGTCACTTCATTCTTCTCTTTGTCGTATATTGATTTTCAACAGTTGGGACGATGCAAGGTGTTGGGGCATTTAGGCCTCCCTTCCATGTTGACCCAATTTTTTATTTTCATGTGCCTTCTTCACATGGTCTGATATAGTAGGGTGTTGATGATAACTCATTTATATATTATTATGCTTTTTTATCTATATTTATGAGAAAATTTGACCCTAAAATATTAGATCCCCCTGTCTCTTGTTCGTTACATCCTTCTTTTTACTTTCTTTTTATCTTTCTCTCTTTGCTTTCTTTGTGATGTTGTGGTGCTTATACATTGTCCCTCGCATGTGTGACAACATTACCATAGTTACATCTCGTTATGTATTGCGGGCCACAATATCATTTTCATTCTTGCTTTTCTCTCCTTAGGATGTCATGTGCCTTTGTGCTTAGCATGCACTATCCTAAGGGGAGCTCTCATGCTGCTTCGGTTTTCCAAAGGTGCATTTGGTGGCCAACTATCCCTTCATGAAAATCTTTATATTTTTTTCAAATATTGCATTCTTCAACATGGACTCCTATGTGAATTTTTCTTTCATCTTAGATTCATAATATAGAATTCGTACTTCCCCTTATGAGGGGGCATTCTTTCTTTCAAATTCCTTGATGAAATGAATCTTTTAGAAGGATTCCTTGATGCTAGAATTGTTGGCAAAAAATGTTGTTTCTTTTCAAATATGCTATCATTTCAAACTAAGGATCCCTTGAGTGGACCCCCTCTCTTTTGAAGGGTTCCCGAGGGACCCCTTTGAAAGCTCTTCCTTCAATTTTTGATTGTCTACATGATTGTCTACTTGTGTGGCTTCTTTTTGACATCTAACATGTTTTGCCTATGGATTAACATGTTGCTTTGCAGGTGCGCCTATGAAGTTGCTTTTCAATTAGACTTTGTGGAGCCTCTTACATCAGACTTTCTCAGGATTGAGCACCTAGGGTGCCTTCTTTGCAAGTCCAAGGGCTTGTAAAGTGCTTTCATCCTACGGGATTTATTCAATGTTGGTCTGTAGGCCTTTGGTGCACTTTGTTCAACTCTTCAATACCAAGTAGTTGTGGAGCCATTTATCTGTCCTATGCTTTCAAGCATGCCAGATTGCACTTCCTTGATGGTTTAGGTATATTTTCTTGGAACTCTTTCGACCTAATTTAATGAGCACTCATTGGCACTCATGTTCGCTAAAGTGAGGGCAAGTTGTATAGGCATGAATTTGCACCCCCTTGCAAGTTCCCCTTTTACACCCTTCACCTTAGAAAAATCAAACTTGAAAATGTAATTCCACATTCTCCGTTTGTACTCCATCCACTTGGTGCCTGTCTTTAGTGTCCATAGGGGAATTGTTTTGGGGATGTGTGCATGTCACACAAACATTTGCACAATGCACTACCATCTTGACATGATTCCTACCTCTAGAATCTATAGAGGCATTATGTTTTCCATTGGCATTGAAATGTAATGTATCTGCACCTCCCAACCGACCTTTGAATGGATCTTTCCCTCCCAAATTAACCTAAAAGGACTATTCTCTCTTCTCATTCCAAATTATTCACATTCTTGATGATTTTCTCACACTCTCTACACAATTCTCACATTCTCTACTTTTTGCACTATCAACTATTCCATTCCAACATGACATCATTCTTCACATCTATCATAGAATATGCAACTTGGTGTCTTGCGAGACTTCCTTCGGTGTCGTTGCGGCTACGTTGACTTTTTCATGGTTGTAAGCTTGCATTCCTCTCTAATTGGCCTTGAGTGCCTCTGGTTGAGGGTGGTATTATTCATTTACTATTACATTATTGTTGGATTTGAGTAGCATAGTGCTCTTCGTAGTGTTCAACATTCTCATTTTTTATACTTTCTTTATCACATTTCTATTTATCTATCTATTTGGCTATCCATGGAGGTGAAAACACCAAAATGGGGGTTTGACTGCTGCAAGCCCCAAAATATCCTCAACAGTTTTCCCTGCTTTGCTATATGCAGGTACTTGTTCGTGTGGAGCTTGCTGGAGAATTGGACTTGTCATGAGTTGAACTATTACCTTTCTCAATCTTATCATTTCTTATAGCATCTCTCTTACTATTTTAGTTATTCTATCATTTCTTATTTTTGTCATCACTTCAAACTTCAATAGCTAAGTTGTTATTAGGTTTTTTAGTACCTCTGATTGTCCTTTTTCATTGTTTATCTGTACGAATGATAGCACACCTGTGTGACACCAACGCATCGTGTTGTTGTCCCTGTTGCACATTGCTATCCTCTAGCAGAGAGTTGAGAGAATCACAATATGGGTTCCATAAACCTGCTCGCTTAGTCCAAACATAACTTTTGGGTCAGTATCTATTGATAGAAGCACTAATAATACTCTTCATTTTCTACCCTTAGCATCAAACACTATCCTAAAAACTTGTCCAACTTGATTAGGGCAGCCTTCTGCTCTTGGCTCTCTGTGACCTGGAGCCTTAAAGTAGTTGGTCCCCCTCCTCTATAGATATATATGATATGATTTGGTAGTGATTTATATGATATGCATTCATATGTTTCATATGGTTGATGTTATAGATGATTATGATTTTATGATGTCTATGCATTCAATATGATTATGTGATGATGCTATGCATTATAGATAAGATAACTCAGGAGAGAAAAAGACTGGTGTATGCCAGAATGTGTGTTAATGTTACTGTGAATACAATCCTCCCTTCCTCAATCCTGCTTAAGTCAAAGTTTGCTAACTGGACTCAACCTCTTGAGTATGAAAATTCCCGTCTCTTTTTCCAGAAGTGTAAGAAGTTTGGCCATCTAGTTGACACTTGTGGGTTAAAGTTTGTAGAGGTTCAAAGGCTAAGGAAAAAATAGTTGAAGAAGACCACCTAGCCAATGAAATGGCTTATGCTGTACAATCTACTCCTCTTTCTGCTTAGGAGGTGTCAGTTCCCCTCCTGAAGGATAATGTAGAGTTGGACTTGAAATCTATTTTTGTTCCTCCTATTGTTGTCAAAGATTTGGTTAGCCTGAACCCTGAAGTAGCTGCTCTTGCTTCTTCCCTTCCCACCCCAGGTTTCCCTACAATGGAGGTTACAGGAGGGGAAAACATAAATATGGAGAAGGTTCAAGTTGGGGATCCTCTATTAGAGGAAAATGTGATGGCTCAAAAGGTGAAGGATTAGATTTATGGTGGTGGTGAAGACCTGGAAGAAGGTGAATATGTACTAGCTGATAAGTAGTGTCTCTGGAGGACATGAACTCCTTTTCTCAAATTGAAGTAGGAAACCTAAGTGACTCGTTGGCTATTCTTGGCTTCCCTCAAGGGTCTAGTGATAAGGAGGATGGTGCGGGATGGTCCCAAGCTTCAACAAAATCTAAAAAGAAGAAGAAACTAGATGTGGGAGGGGGTAATAAGGTGGGAAGACCCTCCCAAAAGGACTCAAGAACCAAAGATACAGTGAGGGATGTTGTGCTGGTATGTGGTGACTGATCATGCTACACTATATAGCCCATGGTATACTAACACCCTGACATGTATCCTTGCCGGGGTCCAGCTCCTACTTTTTTGCGTCATCACTGAAAAAGGAAAAAATCAACGAAAAAAGAAAAATCTGACTTTGTAGAACCCAAATCTGGAAGCTTCTAAGCTTGTTAAAAAGGGGTTCAGATGGGTGTTACAATATAATGAAAAACGCGATTATTTGCAAGATTGTAATAGGTTTTTGCACTGGATAATAAAATCATTGGATGGCTGTAGTTTGGTGGATGTAGCCTAGATTGGGTGAACCACATTAAATTCTCTGTGTTATAATTTATTCTGTGTGTTTTAGTTTCTCTGTTTATTAATTAAATCTACATTTAATTGTTAGATAGCTGCCTTTCTAACCCTAACATGTTGCAGCAAGAAAACATAGAACCTTGGACTTGATCGCAGGATTGAAGCCCAAGAAGAAGTAGCTTGGGTTGCTTTTTTGGGATAGAGGTGGGGACATACTTGGTTTTATCAATGAAGTACCTTTCTTGGAACATAAGGGGCCTTAATATCCTGTATAAACAGTTTTTGGTGAAATCTTGCATTCTTGATAATAAAGTTGATGTTCTCCTTCTACAAGAAACAAAGATGAAGAAAGAAACTTTTGATAAAGCTATTTTGAATATATGGCCAGGTGCTAATTACTTTGTTAGTGAGGCAGAAGGAGCTTCAGGTGGAATTGCTACCATATGGAATCTTCTAAACTGAAAGGCACTATGTGTTTCGCTTGTAAGCATAGCCTTTTGATTACTCTTGAAGACATAACCTCTAAGGAGGAATGAAATCTAATAAACATTTATGCTCCAAATTTTGGAAGGGATAGAGTTCAACTTTGGGAACAACTAAGTGATGCTATTTCTGTTAGGAAGGATGACCATTGGTTGCTAGGAGGGGACTTCAATTCTCCTCTCCTTTCTTCAAAAAATTTAGGAGGGGTGGATGATTATTTTGATATTATGATGGAACTGGCTGACTTCTTCAATTCGGCAAGTCTTATTGATAGCCCCCTCCAAGGAACTAAGTATACTTGGTCCAACAAAAGGAATGGAATCCATATAATCCAAGTTAAATTGGATCATTTTTTGATCTCTGCCAATTGGAACATTTCTCAATTCCTTTCTCTTTCTGGTCTCCCAAGATTAGGATTTGATCATAATGCCTTAGTGCTAAAAAGAAATATGGATCATAGTAGGTGACCTTTCCCTTTCATATTTGAAGCTATGTGGTGTCTCTGTCATTTTGATGCTTTGGTGAAATCTTGGTATGAGGAACCAATATTAGGCACACCTATGTATTGTTTGGTGGAAAAACTAAGTAGAATAAAGAAAAAACTGAAGGGGTGGAATAAGATGACTTTTGGCAACATCTTTGGAATAAAGAACAACTTGGGAAAAAGTATAAAAGAGGTTCAAGATATCATGGAGGTTGGCCAAGTGGATGAAGAGATATGTGCCAAGGAAAGAGACCTTAGATCACAATGGTATAATATAAACAAAAAGGAGGAAATATTTTGGAAACAAAAGTCAAGGGTCTAATGGCTAATAGAAGGGGATAGGAATAATAAATTCTTTCACCAATCGACTCTGAAACACAGAAGCAAAAACATAATTAGGTTGCTTGTGAAAGAGGATGGCTCTATTGTAACCAATGAAAAAGATATTGCTAAGGAAGCTATTAACTTCTTCTCTTCCTACCACATGGTCCGTAACAATGCTCCTTAGGTAAATGCTATCTTTCTTGAAGTGATACCTAATGTAATTTTTGATGCTGACTTAAAGATGATGACTAATGTTGTATCTATGGATGAAGTAAAAAAATAGTGTTTTCTTTTGGTGCCTTTAAAGCTCCTAGCCCTGATGGGTTCCCTCTTGCCTTTTTCCAAACCTACTGGGATATAGTTAAAACTGATCTTTTTAATGACGCTAGGGATTTCTTTAGGTTGGGTAGGTTGCTGAACCAAATGAATGCTACTTTCATAGCTCTTATCCCCAATTTTTTTGATTCCTCTGCCATGAAAGATTATAGACTTATTAGTCTTTGCAACATGATCTATAAAATTTTCTCAAAATTTTTGGTGCCAAGGCTTAAACCGGTTCTTGGTAAAATGATTGCCTCAAACCAAAAAAGTTTTGTTCAAGGTAGAAATATTCTTGATGCTGTTATTTTCACCCATGAAATTATCCATTCAATGGATCACTCTAAAAAGCCTAGAATGGCCTTCAAAATTGACATTTCTAAGGCCTATGATAGGGTTTCCTGGCCTTTCCTATTTGTTGTTCTCAAGAAGTTTGGGATAGATGGAAGATTCCTAAAAATGATCTCTGACTGTGTTACCTCCCCTCTGTTATGGTCAATGGAATTCCTTAGGGTTTCTTCTCCTATGGTCGTGGGCTAAGGCAAGGTGACCCCCTCTCTCCCTACCTTTTTATTATTGTTGCTAAAGTTCTTGGCAGGAACATTCAAAAATTGGTGGACTCAAAAGTTTCAAAAGGTGTTAAAGTTGCCTCTTCTCTTATTCCTGAGTCCCACCAATAGTTTGTTGATGATATTCTTATGATTGGGGAAGCCCCAGTGGGGGAAGCAGGTCATTGGAAACAGGTTCTCAACAACTTTGCTGCTGTTTTTGGTCAGTGTATAAACTATTATAAAAGAAAAATTTACTTCTTCAATATGAACTAGCAGATTAAGGATAGAGTAATAAAAATCCTGGGATGTACGGAAGCTGATTTACCTGATGCTTATCTGGGCCTCACTTTGATCTCTAAAAAGTTTGAAAATAATTACTAGAATCAACTGATTGAAAGGGTCCAAAACAAACTTGCTGGTTGGAAGGGGAAGCTTCTTAGCTTGGCAGGAAAAATTCAACTCCTTAAAGCCCCCCTTTAGAATATCTCGGTTTATTACCTATCTCTTTTCAAAATACCAGCATCTATAGGGGAGAAGATTGAGCAAATTTAGAGAAAATTCCTATGGTTGGGAACTGAAAAAAATAGATTGTCCCTGGTCAGCTGGGAAAAAGTGTGGATGCCCAAAAGAAGTGGAGGTATGGGACTAAGAAGAATATCCATGCTAAAAAAATCCTTAATGGCCAATATTGGTTGGAATCTATTGGAAGGCTCTAAAGACTGGGTTAAATTTTTTCAAGCAAAATACTTGAGGAACAAGAATTTTGGCTGTTTTCTTTCAACTGAGCTGATCTGCATAGTGGTTCAAATTAATGGAATCATCCTGTGAGATTGAGGAATGTGTTGAAGATGGGGGTCAGAAAGAGAATTGGGAATGGAAATAATATAGATTTCTGGAAGGACCCTTGGATAGAGAATTCTACTCCTAGAATTTCTTAACCCTCTTAAACTTAGCCTTAACATGATTTGTGGTAAAAAGCTTTATGATTATATTAACTAGGATATGGAGGAACCTAAATGGAAGGAGTTCAATTTTCTCCTAAGAAGGAATAATATGAGAGGCCAAAGATAGGTAAGTTGGGACCCAATCCTAACTAGACTACATAACCTAATTGGGGAGGCTAAGTAGTTTGATAGAGAAAGGGGTGATGAATGGATTTGGAAAGGCAACTCTTCTGGCTATTTCTTAGTCAAGAATACCTATGAAGAAATGGTGAGGCTTTAGGTTGCTGTCTCAGACCATTTCTAGGAAAAGGTGTGGTTAAAGAACCTTGTTCCAAAAATTAATTGTTTCTGGTGGACGACGACCCATGGGAAAATTCTCACTATTGACAATCTGGTAAGGAGGGGTTTCCAATTGGTTAATAGGTGTTCTCTATGTAAATAAGAAGAGGAGTCAATAATTCATATCTTCTTTCATTTCCAATTTGTGAGGGAAGTGTGGTCTTGTTTCTTGTTGTTGTTGTCCTCAGACTGGGTGTTTCCCAATTCCATGAGGCATTTGATTGAAAATTGGTCAAATTGCCCCTTCTCACATAATGTAATTGTTGACCTCTGGAATCAAGTTCCTCCATTTGTCACCTGGGGTTTATGGAAGGAAAGGAATAATAAAATATTTAGAGAAGTTAAGAGAAGTAGCTGGGAGGTTAGTCTAATTATAAAATCCCAAATTAAGGAAAAAATAAAGGCTGGAAGATACAACTTCTCCAAAACCTGGCCTAACTACAAAGAAATGAGGATCAAACAGAATTGGGGAATAAGGAAGGATCTAA